>JAODAL010015535.1:0-83551 GCA_025379985.1 Phyllomedusa bahiana
CCCCAATCGGGCACGCCGGTGTTTGAAAGGGGCACCCTGAACCAACACGCACCCCCCTTTTTCTACCTGAGACGCCAATACTGTTGGGGTAAAAAAGCTTAATAAACCTGGTTCCCTTCTTTTTAAGGGGGTCTTTGCAGAAAAATAATACAGCTTGCCCCTAATCAGTTAGAAGACCCCGGTTTAGCTTTGAATTAGCCCCTTCATTAAAAAAACGACCTAACCTTTGGGGAAAATTAACGGGGAACCCGCGGTATAACTAACGAAAAAACCAAAAAGCATACCACCGGGCCCATTGATGGAAACCTGAGTACCCAACAAATGGGAAAAACAAAGGAAAAGGGGGAAACAAGACCAGAATAACAACAACAACAACAAAATTTTGTCAAAAGGGCAACCAAACGTAAAATTTCTGGAAGCAGCAAACTGAATCTAATCTAATCAAAAAAGTTTGGAATATAAGACTTCAGAAAACAATAATCTAGCCTAAAGGGGCCAAATGAACCAAAGTTTCCTGGAACCCCCAATTTAAAACCAAAACACTCCTGTAATACGCACTAATCAAATCCACACCTAAAGTGTAAAGGAAAAGGGAATCCCCCATAAAAATTTTAGCTAAGGGTAAAACACAAAAACCCTAAAAAAAGGCAGGGGTTTTTCAATAAAAATCAGTTGACCTATTTCCCCCAACCTAAAGGAAAAAAGAACCCCCAAAAAGTAAGGCAGTAACGGGAGATGCAGAAACAACAAACCCCTCAAAGGCAAAAAATTCGGTTTGGAAAACCCACCCCCCCTCCCACTATACTCAATCCCGGGGGCCAAACGCCCGGAGGGGGACCCGGGGCCCCGAGGGTGACCCTTTTATTTTAGGCTGAACACTTGCCAGTCGGGGGGGAGCGGGGAGGCCTCGGGGCCCCAATTGGGTAGGGCCGGGGACAGGGAAATTTTAAGCAGCGCAAAATCCCGGGAAAATCCTCAATCACGGGCACAGCAAGCGCCATTTCTGGACCCCGGGGGAAAAGGGAAACCCCCCTCTTTTAACGATGTTTCGGTTTTTTTAAAAGAATCCAAACAGGGCCTCAGATGTCTCCCCTTTTTTCAGGGGACCCAGAAGACGGGAACAATTGGGGAAAAGGGCCCCCGATACTCCACTTGCCCCCCTCCGCCTTACCTTTATTTTTTCCTTTAGCTAAAATCGGTTTCCAGCAATCAGTCCCTGGGGGGAGACCCACCCCTTTGGCTTAAGGGCCGGGGTCACGTCCCGTTTTTTTGTTATATGGAAGATTCTCCAAAATCCCTAAAGATGGTTTTCCCGTATTTTGGGTAGATTCTCCCTTTCCGGCTTCCGGAAGGCCCCCAACTCTGATATTATTCCGTCGGGCCCCTATTGCAGACCCCAGAGTTGGGTTGTTTCACCAAAGCCCGGGTTGTGACCCAAGCGGTGCTATTGGAAACAAAAGAAGGTTCATCAGCCTGATTCAAGTGCCCCCTCGCCAGCTGTTTTTCCTTTTTTCCGTTGCGACAATCTCAACCCACAGGCCTTCATTCAGGGGTTAGGCTTTTAGCCCTTTTTAGGGAGAGTGAGGGGATTTTTCCCAACAGGGTTCTGGGGCAAGGAGGCCCGCCACCACACTCTCCATAGACAGGGGGAGGGCCCCGGGTTCCCCGGGGACAGATCACTTTTAAACAGGCAGCAACCCCTCGGGGGGGGCAAAACCCCGCCCAGCATGGGGTGAAAAAGCAGGGGGGGTTTTAAAGCCCCTTTGCTGATGTTGCATTTTTGGGATCAACCCCCCAAGCATGAGGAAACTTTTTCATAAAAAAGATCCAAAGAAGGGGGAGGGGAAAGGGGCCAATTTTGCGCAGGGGCCACTTTACGATTATATGAAAAAAAATTTGCCCGCCGGGGAAAAGGGGATCGCCGCCCAAATGGCCGACAAGTATCCACTTTAGGGGCCCAAAAACTGGGGCAAGGGGAAAGGGCCCGTATTGGGAATGGCGGAGAGGGGGGCAAATCTGCGGGGGGCTTGGCTCATAAGGGTGAAAAAAGCCCCGAGGGTACCCCGGGGGTGGCCCCCCCCCTTTTGGGTTTATGAAGCAAAACAGTCCCGTGAGAGCTTGGGAGCAGAGAGCCTGGGAGGAGTGGGTTAATCCCCCGTATTGTGCGCCCCTATAGGGCCGGGGAGGAAAAGGGGCACAGTGAGGCAGGGGTCCCCGAAAAATGCGGGCACCGTTCCCTTTTGGGGGGTGATGCAATGCGCCCAAAGACTCCTCAGGTCGGTCCTCCCGCCACGCAGGTGAAGTGGAGAGCTGCTGCGGCGCCAGGAGCGGGATCGGAGAGCGCTCAGAGTCCTCCGTCAGCAGCTGAGGCCCGGAGCTGCGCCGTGCGGCAGATAATGGCAGCACTTCGGGATCACACGTGGTGGTAAGAGGTCCTCTTCTGCCGGCTGCCGGAGTTCGGGAGGTAGCTGCGGGATCTGCGCTCCCCCGTCCGCTGTATTCAAGGCGCTGGGGTCCAGGGAATGAGGTACGTGCTGCCGCTGGGGTGCGACGAGTCCCGCACTTAAAGGACCGGAGCCTCCCGTCGGTCCCAGAGAGCCGCGTGTCGGTGGTACCCGGTGCAGGTACTGAAGAAGTGGACCAGTGACATTCCGCTGGGTCCTCTGGCTATTCTTCACCGCTGCTCTAACTTTTCGCCGTCCCCGCGCCAGGATGGATAGGGATTGCCCTTAGATTCTTCAGTGAGGCTCAGGAGCCCTCAGATCAAGCGGCCATCTTCCTTGGCTGCAAACCACGCCCCCCCTGAACAGCATATTCTAAGTGAGGTCGCACCAATGCTTTGAACAGTGGTAGAATTACATCCTTGTCCCGCAAGTCCATGCCTCTTTTAATACACACACAATATCTTACTTGCCTTAGAGGCAACTGATTGACACTGCATGCTGTTCTGTAGTCTATGATCTACAAGAACATCCAGATCTTTCTCAACAAGCAATTCTCCAAGTTTTTCTCCCCCTGGGACAAATGATGCCTGCAGATTATTTATACCGAGATGCAGAACCTTACATTTATCCACATTGAACCTCATTTGCCAAGTGGATTCCCTAACACACAGTGTGTCCAGGTCTGCTTGCAATTTATGAGCATCTTCCGATTGCACTACCCTACATAGCTTGGTGTCACCTGCAAAAATAGAAACCGTGCTATTGATCCCTTCCACTATATCATTAATAAATACATTGAATAAAAGAGGGCCCAATACTGAGCCATGGGACACACCATTCATAACCGGAGACCACCCAGAGTAGGAGTCATTTACCACCACTAGTACGATCTGATAGCCAGTTTTTAATCCAATTACACACTGTTATTTGTAACCCAATGGATTCTAACTTACCCAACAAACATTTATGAGGGACAGTGTCAAACGCCTTTGCAAAAAACACAATATCTACAGCCGCCCTACCATACAGACTTCTACTCACCTCTTTATAAAAACAGATCAGGTTGGTCTGACAACTTCTGTCCTTAGTAAAACCATGATGGCAATCTCTTATAATACTGTATTTGTCCACATATTCCTGTATATAGTCCCTTATGAGCCCCTCCAACATTTTTCCCACAACAGATGTTAAACTTACTGGCCTATAACTACCTGGGCAAGACTTGGAGCCTGTTTTGAGGATGGAAATTACATTTGCCTTGCGGCAGTCTCCTGGCACTATACCAGTAACCAGAGAATCTCTAAATATCCTGTACAGAGGCACATCGACAACTAAGCTGAGCTCTTTAAGAACTCTTGGGTGTAAGCCATCTGGGCCTGGAGCCTTGTTCACATTTAGTTTATTTAACTTGGCTTGGACCTTTTCTACACTGAGCCAATTAATTATAGCAGATGATGTATTAACAGAACTGGCACCACCTACATCTGCACTGGGTCCACCCCCATCAATTACTTTCTTATCGTTATTATATACTGAGCTGAAGAACCTATTTAATACTTCTGCCTTCCCCTGGTCCCCAGTGACCAGCTCCCAATTACAGGTTTTTAAGGGTCCTACATGCTCCGACTTTGGCTTTTTGGCATTTATATGCTTGAAGAATTTCTTAGGGTTTGTCTTGCTGTCTTTGGCCACCTGCCTTTCATTTTGAATTTTAGCTGCTTTTATCACTTTTTTACAGATTTTATTAAGCTCTTTGTAATTTTCAAAGGCTAATGCTGACCCCTCTTGCTTAAATTTTTTAAATGCCTTTTTATTGCCCTTTTAACAGAAGGTAGAAGCCATGTTGGATTTAGTTTTAATTGCCTATGCTTGTTACCCATAGGAATACATCTTGCAATAAATATCCCCAGAGTATATTTAAAGCTCTCCCTTTTGGATTCTACATCACTATTTGCTAATAGCTGCTCCCAGTCTATGTCCTGTATTTCGTCCCTCAGTAAGGCGAAATTGGCCTTTTTAAAATTAAATGTTTTTGCCCTCCCGCTCTATTTTTCTTTTTTCCAGTTTACACTAAAATGAATTATATTGTGGTCGCTGTTACCTAGGTTTTCAGAAACCGTGACTGCTCCAACAAGTTCTGCTTTGTTAGAAATTACCAAATCCAACAGAGCATCACTTCTAGTGGGATCGTCCACAAACTGCCCTATACAATTATCCTCTAACAGATTGAAGAACTTCCATCCCTTCTCAGCTGATGCAGAACCGTGACCACAGTCAATGCCTGGGTAATTAAAGTCACCCATTATTACCACTGTACCCGCTTGTGCTGCTCGCACCATTTGATTATGCACCTGTTCTTCTATCTCCTCAGTGATGTTCGGGGGTCTATAGATTACGCCAAAGATATTTTCTGCATAACCCACCCCCACCCCCGTGTATTTACACCCACAAAGTTTCCACATCTTTAGCAACTTCGCTCTCTATTTCCTCTTTCACATTTGCCTTCATATCACTCCTTACATACAGACACACTTCTCCTCCCCTCCTGTTCACTCTGTCCTTCCTAAATAAATTAAAACCATGAAGGTTGACATCCCAATCATGCGAGGAATCCAACCATGTTTCAGCAATACCAACCACATCAATCTGCTCCTCTACAACTTGTGCCTCAAGCTCCCCCATTTTGGTTGCTAGAATTCTGGATTATATATAACATGTTCATTAGATAGCATGGGATTAAACGTTACCTGTTCAGATGACGGCATGGAACTAAACATCTCTCCTTCGGTAGATGGCATGGGATTATACATTAAACCTTTAGTAGACAGCATGTGATTATTTATTACACAGTTAGTGGATGGCATAGATTACATGAGATATTGTGGGCACCTATATCTTCAATGCTGGTTTGCACCCCATGGATCTCCTTATCCACTGGTCGACTCCACCTCCCCAATTCCTCGTCTCCACTCGCCAATATAGTCTCCTCCCTCCTCATCCCTAGTTTAAATACTACTGCACCCCTTTTGTTTTACTTTTTCACAGTTTTTTTTTTACTTTTACCCATAGGGAACTTGTAACAGTGATCTTCAGATCACATGAATTTCCAACATTTCTTTAGTATATTATTGAGTGACCATTACTTTCAGCAGCATATACTTAGTAAGATGGCAATGCCAGATCTCCAAAACTAGAGCTGGTAGGGGAAAATGGGTGTAATTTTCAGAATCAGCACCCCATTCATACTCAGAAGCAGTTAAAAATTTTGAGGCACCAAAATGAGTGTTCCCCACATGTCATTTTTTTTTTTTGGTATACTGTTTGAGCAGTAACAGTATGGTGATAATATTTGATTGCTTGAATAGTGTTATTATGTAGCAAATGAATAACCATTTTTTAGACACGTCATCCATAGAAAATTGTGTTTATGGCTATTGGTATGGATCTTTGTATATACAATATCTAACACAAGTGATTACAACTCACATTTTTGTAAATATTGTATTGTATCTTTTCATGCAACACTGAAGATATGACAGTTGGATACAATGTAAAGTAGTCAATGTACAGCTTGTATGACAGTGTGAATTTGGTGTGTCCTCAAAATAACATAACACACAGCCATCAATGTCTAAACCGCTGGCAACAAAAGTGAGTACACCCTTAAGTTAAAATGGATAAATTGTGCTCAAAGTGTGAATATTTTGTGTGGCCACCATTATTTTCCAGCATTGCCTTAACTCTCTTGGGCATGGAGTTCACTAGAGCTCTCCATGACAACATCATGGAGCTGGTGGATGTTAGAGACATTGCACTCCTCCACCTTTCATTTGAGGATGCCCCACAGATGCTCAATAGGGTTTAGGTCTGGAGACATGCTTGACCAGCCCAGCGACTTTACCATCATTTTCTTTAGCAAGGCAGTGGCCATCTTGGAGGTGTGTTTAGGGTTGCTATCGTGTTGGAATACTGCCCTGCAGTCCAGTTTCCACAGGGAGGGGGATCATGCTCTGCTTCAGTATGTCACAGTACATATTGGCATTCATGGTTCCCTCAATGAACTATAGCTCCTCACAGCCAGCAGAACTCATGCAGCCCCAAACCATGACACTCCCAGCACCATGCTTGACTGTAGGCATGTTTGACTGTACTCCTCACTTGGTTGCTGCCACACATGCTTGACACCATCTGAACCAAATAAGTTTATCTTGATCTCATCGGACCACAGGACATGGTTCCAGTAATCCATGCACTTAGTCTGCTTGCCTTCAGGAAACTGTTTGCTGGCTTTCTTGAGCAACATCTTTCGTAGAGGCTTCGTTCTGGGATAACCGCCTTGCAGACCACCCCTTTAACTTCTGCAGCAATGCTGGTAGCAATTATACATCTGAAAAGAAACTCTCTGAATATGATGCTGAGCATGTACACTCACCTTCTTTGGTCGACCAAGGCGAGCCCTGTTCTTAGTGGAACCAAGATTGTTAAAACGCTGTATGGTCTTGCTGCAGCTCAGTTTCAAGTTCTTGGCAATCTTCTTATAGCATAGGCCATCTTTATGTAAAGCAACAGTTCTTTTTTTTTAGATCTTCAGACAGTTCTTTGCCATGAGGTGCCATGTTGAACTTCCAGTGATCAGTAAGAGAGAATATGAGAGCGATAACACCAACACACATGCTCCCCATTCACACCTGAGACCTTGTAATAGTAATGACTTACATGACACTGTAGAGGGAAAATGCTAAATTGGGCACAATTTCTCCATTTTCACTTACGGGTGTACTCCCTTTTTATGCGGTTTAGACATCGATAGCTGTATGTTGAGTTATTTTGAGAGCACACCAAATTTACAATGTTTTACAAGTTGTACACTGACTATATTATATTGTATCAAAGTGTCATTTATTCAGTGCTGTCCCAAAGAAAGTGAGAGGTGTACTCACTTTTATGAGATACTGTACAATATAATATTGATATTATATAAATACATCCTAATAGATCTGTGACGGTGCGGTGGATCCGCTGGACCACCGCAAGCGATGGTAGTTAAGCCACGCCAGGGAACGGAATCTAAGTAGCCCCCGGTTTTCACCAGAGCCCGCCGCAAAGCGGATGACTTGCTGCGGCGTGAGGCTACCAGTCGTTACCCCTGACGTGACTTGCTTGCGGTGGCGGCCGGGTACTGCGTGGTACAGAATCGTAATCCAAAGGCGTAGTCAGGAACAGGCAGAAGGTCAGGGCAGGCGGCAGAGGTTCGTGGTCAGAGACGGACAGACGGTCAGGGCAGGCGGCAAACAGGCAAGGTCAGGAAACGTAGCGGAACGGACTGGTACACGGATAAGCAATACGGACACAAGGACACTCCAAACTCTCACTAAGCACACCAACAATCTGGCAACAGGTGCCGGGGGCGGATACATTATATAGGACCAGCGCCCGGCAATAAGCCAATTACCGGGACACTGGCCCTTTAAATTTAAACCAGCCGTCGCGCGCGCGCTAGGGGGCGCGCATGCGCACGACGGCCGGGACAGACAGGAGCGCCGTTCACCGGAGCGGGGCCAGGTAAGCGAGCCGGCGTGGGGACGAGGGTGACCGCGATGCCCGCGCCGCGGCCCTGGCAGGCAGGGAAACGGCCGCAGGGGCAGCGGCGCCCGCGGCCGCCATGACAGTACCCCCCCCCCTTAGGTCTCCCCCTCTTTTTTTTGAACCTAGCCAGGAGATCTGGTGACAGATTGCCTTCCGGCTCCCACGAACGCTCCTCTGGCCCGAACCCCTTCCAGTCGATGAGAAAGAACCGCTTCCCCCTCACTGTCTTCTGTGCCAGCACCTCCTTGACCTCAAAGATGTCATCCGATTCGGCCACAGGAGAAGGCGAGACAGATCCACGGGAGAAGCGATTCAGCACCACAGGCTTGAGGAGCGAGACATGGAAGGCGTTCGGGACACGCAGAGTGGGAGGCAAGCGGAGCTTGTAGGACACCGGGTTAAGCTGACGCAGTACCACAAAAGGGCCCAAATATTTAGGGCCCAACTTGTAGCTGGGAACCTTAAAACGAATGTATCTGGCCGATAGCCAAACCCTATCACCAGGCTTAAATACAGGGGGAGGTCTCCGGTACCTATCGGCCTGAACTTTAGTACGAGAGGAAGCCTGAAGCAGGGCCTGACGAGTGACCTGCCAGAGTGACTTGATGTCTCGTACTTGGGCATCCACGGCAGGAACGTGACACGAAACGGCTAGGGGGAGAGGCGGGCGGGGATGTAACCCAAACACAATAAAAAAGGGGGCGGCTTTAGCAGACTCCGAGTCTAGGGAATTGTAAGAGAATTCCGCCCAGGGGAGAAGGTCAGACCAATTATCTTGCCGGGCAGACACAAAATGTCGCAGATAAGCGCCTAAGATTTGGTTGACCCTCTCCACCTGCCCGTTGGTCTGAGGGTGGTACGAAGATGAAAAGTCCAGCTGGACCCGTAACTGAGTACACAGAGCCCGCCAGAACTTAGACACAAACTGGACTCCCCTATCAGAGGTGATGTGCGAGGGGAGCCCATGTAACCGAAAGATATGGTGGAAGAAGAGCTGGGCTAGCTGGGGTGACGAGGGTAACCCGGGCAAGGGCACAAAATGAGCCATTTTGGAAAACCTGTCAACCACCACCCAAATGACCGTGTTTCCGGATGAGGCCGGCAGGTCAGTGACAAAGTCCATAGCAATATGGGTCCACGGCTTCTCAGGCACAGGGAGAGGCAGAAGTAGACCCGCGGGTCTGAGGCAAAACGGATATCGATCCGGGTGGCTAACCGAATCAGTTCGTCCAAAGAGGTAGGCAGGTCGCGACCCGCGAGCTCGTCCTTAAGACATCCCGAAAGGTCTTGCCAGAAAGTAGCCACCAGAGCCTCGTTGTTCCAGTCTAGGTCCGAGGCTAGGGTGCGGAACTGCACAGAGTAGTGGTCCCACAGTGGAGTCGCCCTGACGAGGAGAGCAGTGCTGCGGCAGCTGAGAGGTGCGACCGGTTCCTCAAAGACAGTCCGAACCCCTGGAGAAGGCTTGCAAGTTAGCCGTAGCGGTCTCCTCGGTCCCCCAGCGGAGTGGCCCAGGCCAGAGCTTCGCCAGTTAGAGGCTAATAATGAAGGCGACTTTAGCCCGCTCAGTGGGAAATTGATGTCCCAGCATCTCGATGTGTATAGAACACTGACTGATGAAACCTCTGCACTTCTTGGGGTCTCCATCATAGCGAGCGGGAGCGGCAAATGCAGAGAAGGTCCCGTGCAAGAGCAGGAGAGACTAGGCTGCAGGAGCAACTGGGCAGTGAGACGGCAGCGGTCGCAGGCGGAGGTAGGCGAGCCGCAAGGTTCTGCATCATGGCTGCGAGCTGGTCGATGCGCTGACTCTGCTGGGCGACGGCCGTCGTAACGTCCCGGAGTTCGGGCAGAGGTACCCTGGCGGAATCCATGGCCAGATTGTACTGTGACGGTGCTGTAGATCCGCTGGACCACCGCAAGCGATGGTAGTTAAGCCACGCCAGGGAACGGAATTTAAGTAGCCCCCGGTTTTCACCAGAGCCCGCCACAAAGCGGGATGGACTTGCTGCGGCGTGAGGCTACCAGGTCTTACCCCCTGACGGACTTGCTTGCGGTGGCGGCCGGGGTACTGCGTGATACAGAATCGTAATCCAAAGGCGTATCAGGAACAGGCGAAGGTCAGGGCCAGGCGAGAGGTTCGTGGTCAGAGACGGACAGACGGTCAGGCAGGCGGCAAACAGCAAGGTCAGGAAACGAGGGAACGGACTGGTATAACGGATAAGCAATACGGACACAAGGACACTCCCAAACTCTCACTAAGCACACCAACAATCTGGCAACAGGTGCCGGGGCGGATACATTATATAGGACCAGCGCCCGGCAATAAGCCAATTACCGTGACACGTGACCCTTTAAATTTAAGCCACCGTGGGCGCGCGACGCTATGGGCGCGCATGCGCACGACTGCCGGGACAGACAGTGCGCCGTTCACCGGGCGGGGCCAGGTAAGCGAGCCGGCGTGGGACAGGGTGCCGCGGGTGACCGCGAGGCCCGCGCCGCGGCCCTGGCAGGCAGGGAAACGGCCACAGGGGCCGCGGGGCCCGCGGCCACCATGACAAGACCCTAGTAACGGCAGTAATGTATTGCCGAAATTGTGTTTTTTTCCCATTTCAGGGCACAGACAGTGTGTGTCTGAATTGACAGTATCATTTGTCTCTTGTACATTGGAATTATTGGTAATATGGGCCTTGGTATAATACAGTATCAGTATGGCAATGATATTTAACCCTTGTATAGTGGTGCAGCAGGGCCGGGACGATGGGTAGGCCGAGGTAGGCTATCGCCTAGGGCGCCTTACCTCTGCCTGCCACTCCTGAGCCGGCTCCATAGACAGCAGGTGCCGGCCACTCACTGCTGCCACCTTCATAGAGCAGGAGGGGCAGCAGTTTACCTTCGCCCCCCCCCCTGCTCCTTTCCACCCTCCCCCCAAGGCCAACGGGGTCAGGGAGGGAGCAGGGGCAGCAGTTTATAGTGCGCAGGGGAGGTTATACACTCCTCTCACCTCCCTGCGCTCGTCTGACAGCTTCTTGTCACATGACAGGAAGTTGCCAGAGCAGTACATGCTGGGGAGAGTGGGCGGAGCTTCGGCTCCCTATCCTTGGCAATGTGTGCTGAAGAAAGAATATGGGCAGCTCTCCTGACTGGTAAGAAGTTACTAAGTGGGAGAGGGACTGGTTCAGGGGACAGAGTGTAACTGGTGCAGGGACAGAGTGTAACTGGTGCAGGAGGAGAGTGTAACTGGTGCAAGGACAGAGTGGTGCAGGAGAGAGAGAGTAACTGGTGCAGGGGGAGAGAGTAACTGGTGCAGGGGACAGAGTGGTGCAGGGACAGAGTATAACTGGTGCAGGGACAGAGTATAACTGGTGCAGGGACAGAGTGGTGCAGGGGACAGAGTGTAACTGGTGCAGGGGACAGAGAGTGTAACTGATGCAGGGGGAGAGAGTGTAACTGGTGCAGGGGACAGAGTGTAACTGGTGCAGGGGACAGAGAGTAACTGGTGCAGGGGACAGAGAGTGTAACTGGTGCAGGGGACAGAGAGTGTAACTGGTGCAGGGGGACAGAGTGTAACTGGTGCAGGGGACAGAGTGTAACTGGTGCAGGGGGACAGAGTGTAACTGGTGCAGGGGACAGAGTGTAACTGGTGCAGGGGACAGAGAGTAACTGGTGCAGGGGACAGAGAGTAACTGGTGCAGGGGACAGAGAGTAACTGGTGCAGGGACAGAGAGTAACTGGTGCAGGGGACAGAGGGTAACTGGTGCAGGGGCATAGTGTAACTGGTGCCGGGGACAGAGAGTACCTGAGAGGGGAGGACCTAGTGCAGGGGCAAGAGGAATTAGTTAGGGGGGGGGCAATTTTTTGGGGAGTGAGGGCGGGCGCCATTAGCTGTACTTGCCTAGGGCAGCAAAATGCCTTGTTCCGGCCCTGTGCTGCAGTATACAGAAATATGTATTGCTATTTGTATATTTTTATTACATCTTTACATACCCTAGTTGTTTTAGCACAGAACTGCTGGCAGAGACTGGACATGACTGGGTGTGCTTCGGTTTCATTGAAGGTATTGCGTGAGATGTGCTGGGGCAGGGTTAGAACTGTGCCCTAATGTTCCTCTTTCTGTTCACTAAATGTTGAAAAGTATGCAGTCATACAGATTTATTTCTCAACTGCTGGTTCAAAGGAAAAGTCAGAACATTTCTGTTATGAAAATTTTAAAACTCAAACACCTGAAAAAGAGAAAGCATTCTCAGGTTTTCTCAGCATAGCATTTTAATCCTTAGGCTATGTCTCCACTGCATCGGACAAAAAACGTCCTGAAAGCCACACTTTGTACAAAAAAACATGGCTGCTTCTATTTTTTTGACATCGCCAATACAATTCTATTGTATGGGAAAACGCCAAGAAAACTAAAAGCGCCGGCATATTATACAACAGCCGGCGCCAGAAGACGAGCAGAGAAAAGACGAGCTGTGGAGACTGCAGCTTGTCTTTTCTATTGCCGTCTATGAGGCTGCAGGAATGTATCTTCGGCGCTTTTAACCCCTTACCGCCGGAGCCAGTTTTGGCCTCTCTGACAGAGCCCCATTTTTTTTTCATATTTAGAAAAGCTTTATTAGTAATAAACAGAGCAACATATCAAGTACAGACTTAGGAAGTAAGAAAAAAGAGATATGAATATAAAAATTTAAAAAAGGAATCAACGATGCAAAACCAAAATAAGTAATATCACAATTACAATAGATATGAAGATATGAATATCTGATATAATTAGTATGCTAAGGCTCAAGTCTAATACAGATTGCAAGATAAACCAGATAAGAGGGCACTGTAAGTACCCCTAAATAGTGATGAGCGATTACGTCGACTATCGTCATCAAGAAGATTTCCGATAGTTGATAATAGATTATCGCCGATGACCATTAAAGTCTATGGGAGAGGAACAACACCTTCATTCTTACACCCAAACCGGGCTGGAGAAGTTGGAATTAACATCCACAACAGTCAAATGGATACGTGCTACATCTTAGGCAACACACTTAGGTTATAAAAGTCACAGAAAAAAAGTCACAGACCATTCACTATCCCTGTCTTGTACCACAGCCTGACCCTTAAACCTGCATGACCCACAAATTAAAAAGTGCCTGAAGGAAGTATGAATTGAACCATCATTTTACTTGAACTGGACATTGAATATCCCTGTCCTGGAACGCAGCATGAGCCCCAAACCTGCATGACCCCAGATTAAAAAGTGCCGGAAAATGGAGTCTTTCAACCACCATTTTAGTTTCATTGGACATAGACTATCCCTGTCCTGGGCCACAGCATGAGCCCCAAACCTGCATGACCCCCAGATTTAAAAAGTGCCGGAAAAAGTAGTCTTTGAACCACCATTTTAGCTTCACTGGACATTGACTATATCTGTCCTCGGCCACATCATGAGCCCCAAACCTGCTTGAGAAAGGAAAGTAATCATTCCGAAACGGTGCGCCGCTGCGAGGCAGCATCCTGCTGCACTCCAGTATATCAGCTCACAGAGTCCTACCTGAGAGGATCATAAATGGACATACATCTACTGAAATGAACTGCTGCATATCAGCTAAGTACTGCCACATTTATATCGTGTTTACATTGCCTAAGGTGTCTGTCGCTTTGCACTTTGTAATGCACCTGTAAAGAAATTTTTAGTAAAGAATTGCAAATTGTTTGAATCAGCCCTAGTTTGTGTCTATTGTACGATTGGGGAGCCTTGCAAGGAACTCCTAATGGGCTAAAACTACTAAATGTGCAGTCAATATTATATGGCATCTATACGTTGTTAAGTCTGTACCACAGTATGACCATTAAACCTCTAATACAAATATCAGTGGCACACTAAAAACTAAGTAAAACATCAAGGTATATAGGAATATTGGAAATGCATTACTTCTAAGGAAAATATGAAAAACCTGGGACTCTTAGTTTACAGTTTTTGATCAAAAATTGTTTAAGCTCACCTCCCAATAGTGTCAAGGGGATCCCAGTACAGGTGAGTCCCTAACACTAACATGTTACCTCACTAGGAGTCCATTCAGACTACAACATCTCAGGGAGTGATAGTAACCTGCTACTGAATTATCCTGCACTAGTTCAAAAGAGGTAGGCAGAGTGCAGCAAGCCAATGAGGCTGCCATTCCTCAAATAGACTTCAAAAATCAATTAGGCTGTGCACATCTATATATTTTGAAAAACGTAAGCATAGGTGCACACTGAAAAGGCAATAGCATACATCTAATACAAATATCAGTGGCACACTAAAAACTAAGTAAAACATCAAGGTATATAGGAATATTGGAAATGCATTACTGCTACTGACCATTAAACCTGTCTGACCAACAGATTAAAAAGTGCCGGAAAAAGGATTCTTTCAACCAACATTTTAGTTTCACTGGACATAGACTATCCCTGTCCTGGGCCACAGCATGAGCCCCAAACCTGCATGACCCCCAGATTAAAAAAGTGCCAGAAATAGGAGTCTTTGAACCACCATTTTAGTTGAACTGGACATTGACTATACCTGTTCTGTACAACAGTATGACCATTAAACCTGTTTGACCCACAGATTATAAATTGATGTGAAAAGGAGTCGTTGAACCACAATTTTAGTTGAACTGAACATAGACTATCCCTGTCCTGGGCCACAGCATGAGCCCCAAACCTGCATGACCCCCAGATTAAAAAAGTGCCGGAAATAGGAGTCTTTCAACCACCATTTTAGCTTCACTAGACATAGACTATCCCTGTCCTGGGCCACAGCATGAGCTCCAAACCTGCATGACCCCCAGATTAAAAAAGTGCCGGAAAAAGGAGTCTTTGAACCACCATTTTAGTTGAACTGGACATAGACTATCCCTGTCCTGGCCACAGCATTGAGCCCCAAACCTGCATGACCCCCAATTAAAAAGTGCCGGAAAAAGGAGTCTTTGAACCACCATTTTAGTTGAACTGGACATTGACTATACCTGTCTTGTACCACAGTATGACTATTAAACCTGTCTGACCCACAGTTTAAAAAAGTGCTGGAAATGGGAGTCTTTTAACCACCATTTTAGTTGAACTGGACATTAACTATATCTGTCCTGTACTGCAGTATGACCATTATACTTGTCTGACCCCCAGATTAAAAAAGTGCCGGAAAAAGGAGTCTTTGAACCACCATTTTAGTTGAACTGGACATAGACTATCCCTGTCCTGGGCCACGCATGAGCCAAACCTGCATACCCCAGATTAAAAAGTTCTGGGAAAAGGAGTATTTGAACCACCATTTTAGTTGAACTGGACATTGACTATACCTGTCCTGGGCCACAGCATGAGCCCCAAACCTGCATGACTCCCAGATTTAAAAAGTGCACGAAATAGGAGTCTTTTAACCACCATTTTAGTTGAACTGGACATTAACTATATCTGTCCTGCACCGCAGCATGACCATTAAACCTGTCTGACCCACAGATTAAAAAGTGCCTGGAAAAGGAGTCTTTTAACCACCATTTTAGTTGAACTGGACATTGACTATACCTGTCCTGGGCCACAGCATGAGCCACAAACCTGCATGACCCCAGATTGAAAAGTCCCGGGAAAAAGGAGTCTTTGGAACACACCATTTAGTTGAACGGGCATAGACTATCCATGTCCTGGGCCACAGCATGAGCCCCAAACCTGCATGACCCCCTAAAATTTAAAAACTGCCGGAAATAGGAGTATTTTAACCACCATTTTAGTTGAACTGGACATTAACTATATCTGTCCTGTACCGCAGTATGACCATTAAACCTGTCTGACCCACAAAATTAAAAAGTGCTGAAAGGAGTCTTTTAACCACATTTTAGTTGAACTGGACTTTAAAACTATAATCTGTCCTGTACTGCATATGACCATTAAACCTGTCTGACCCACAGATTAAAAAGTGCTGGGAAAAGGAGTCTTTGAACCACCATTTTAGTTGAACTGGACATTGACTATACCTTTCCTGTACAACAGTAGGACCATTAAACCTGTCTGACCCACAGATTAAAAAAGTGCCGGAAATAGGAGTCTTTTAACCACCATTTTAGTTGAACTGGACATTAACTATATCTGTCCTGTACTGCAGTATGACCATTATACTTGTCTGACCCCCAGATTTAAAAAGTGCCGGAAAAAGGGGGTCTTTAAACCCACCATATTAGTTGAACGGACATTGACTAAAATCTTTCTGTACAACAGTAAGACCATTAAACCTGTCTGACCCACAGATTAAAAAGTGCTGGAAAAGAGTCTTTAAACCACAATTTTAGTTGGACCTGAACATAGACTATCCTGTCCTGGGCCACAGCATGAGCCCCAAACCTGCATGACCCCCAGATTAAAAAGTGCCGGTAAATGGAGTCTTTGAACCACCTTTTTAGTTGAACAGGACATTGACTATACCTTTCCTGTACAACAGTATGACCATTAAACCTGTCTGACCCACAGATTAAAAAAGTGCTGGAAATAGGAGTCTTTGAACCACAATTTTAGTTGAACTGGACATTAACTATATCTGTCCTGTACCGCAGTATGACCATTAAACTTGTCTGACCCACAGATTAAAAAGTGCTGGGAAAAGGAGTCTTTCAACCACCATTTTAGTTGAACTGGACATTGACTATACCTGTCCTGGGCCACAGCATGAGCCCCAAACCTGCATGACTCCCAGATTAAAAAAGTGCGGGACATAGGAGTATTTTAACCACGATTTTAGTTGAACTGGAATTAACTATATTTTGTCCTGTACCGCAGTATGACCATTAAACCTGTCTGACCCACAGATTAAAAAGTGCCGGGAAAAGGGAGCCCTTTCAACCACCATTTCAGTTGAACTGGACATTGACTAACCTTCCTGGGAAACCCTACATCGTTCAAGTCTTCCTATACCTCCTTGTTCAATTCATGAGGAATATTTGTATAAGCTATTTTGTACATGCAAAGTTTTTTTTAGTAGTTTAATTCTAGACAACACATTTTTAATATGGGAGGGAATCCCACCACGTCTTGTTTCTCTTTTTTTTTTAATTGCATTAAATGGGTTGTCTCACTACAGGAATTGGCTAGCTATTTTAAAGATCTTGCAAAAACAAGTCATTTGCAATATGTGTCCATTAACAGTGTCCTACCTATTCCTGTTTTTGACAGCAACATCACCCTTAAGCCACTCTTGACAATTGTGAAGAACAAATGTCTGTTAGAAACCACATTTTTTAGAATAGGACCTGTAGTCTAGCTGCATTTCACAGCAAAATGCCCCCCAAAAATTCAAAACATGACCCATGAGCCACTTTTGACAATTGTGAAGAACAAATGTCTGTTAAAAACCACATTTTTTACAATAAACCTGTATCTAGCGGCATTTCACAGCAAAATGCCCCCAAAAATTCAAAACATGACCCTTGAGCCACTTTTGACAATTGTGAAGAACAAATGTCTGTTAGAAACAACATTTTTTAGAATAGGACCTGTAGTCTAGCTGCATTTCACAGCAAAATGCCCCTAAAAATTCAAAACATGACCCTTGAGCCACTTTTGACAATTGTGAAGAACAAATGTCTGTTAGAAACCACATTTTTTAGAATAGGACCTATAGTATTGCTGCATTTCAAAGAAACATGAGCCCCAAAAATTATAAAAATGACTTCTCAGCCACTGTTAAAAATTGTGAGGGAGAAATGCCACTTAGAAGCCACATTTCTGTTCCAAAGGACCATGATTATAGCTGTATCTCACAGAAACCATGACCCCAAAAAATTCAAAAAATGACTTCTCAGCCACTGTTAAAATTGTGAGGGAGAAATGCCACTTAGAAAGCCACAATTTCTGTTCCAAAGGACCATGATTAAATAGCTGTACTCACAGCACCAATGACCCAAAAATCATTGACAATGGGAAAAAATTCAAAAAGATGAAGTGAGTAAATGGAAATACGGTTTTGTCATGAAACCTTGCTGTCTTTTACAGTCTCCCTCACAGCAAAACCACAAAATGAACTTTGGGAACTGAGAATAAAAATTACAGTAAGAAATGAAAATTTAAAAAAAAAAAAGTGTTCAAGAGGACCATGTCTGTTTGAAGAGGAATGTGAAGTAGACCGGCAACTAATCGGTGACCTCGGCAATTGGAGCCACAACATCATCAGAGATCCATGCCTGTTTTAAATCTTGATGAAAGTCAAAAGATCCACATTATCTGTGGAAAGCCGATGCGTTTGTCTGTAATGACTCCTCCAGCTGTGCTGAAGGTCCCCCTCAGAAAAATGACGCTTTACTGCTGGGCAGGACAACACCTCTATGGGGTGGCGAGCGAGCTCAGGCCCCTTCATCCATTTTTGATACCCAAAGTCAATTGGGTCCGGAACACATCCAAAAACATCAGTGTTGAGACGCAGATAGTCCCTGCACCATGAAATTTTAGCTGGTCTCTGTGGTTGTATGTGTGCCCTGCATTTCATTCATTGGTGAGGTGGTAAATAAAGATTGCCAAAAGGGCACCCATTAGGCTTCTGCCACATTGCCTGCTGCTGCTGCTGCCGGCTACGGCTACTTTGCACTCTAATGCTGTCACGTCCGCTGACGTTGTTCCACCGGACATTTGAAGAACATGAAGCAGACGCAACAGATGTCTCCCCGTTGATCAATCAGCAAGGTCTCCATTTCCTGCATTTACTCTCTATTTGGGTGGGTGGAAGGAAAGTGCTGAGTTTGGTTTTCGTACCGGGATCCAGGGGGGTGGCCACCCATTTAAATGCTGTTCATTTTTATGGCCTTAAAGCGAGGACAAGTTGGAGAAAATGGAGCAACCAAGCACTCATTTGAGAGATGGAGCCTTGATTTCCCAAGCCTCTGGGTCGTGGGGCACTAGCAAACTCATCTTCCTCATCTTCCTCCTCTGCCTCAAATTCATACCAACCTCTTTCCAAGGCAGGGACGTCGGTAACGTCGGTGTCCAGGAATACCTCCTCCTCCGCTTCCTCCGGCACAGCTTCAACACAGCCCTGAAATTGCCTCAGATTTATGCACCCTGAGAGCTGATGCGCCGCCTTGCACTAGCCCTGGACCCCGAACCACTGCCTAATGAAGACCGATAAAATTGTGAAACTGTCGTTCCTTGTGGATTAGACAGAGAGAAAGGCTCCGTGTCCGCATCTGTGTCCGTCTCCTCCTCCGTCGCTAGTAGGACCTGATGTTTCAGAGTGTCCAACACCTGTTCCAGAACTATGATCACCACACTGCTCATGCTGAGAAGAGCATTGTCTGCACTGACCATTTTGGTGGCTTCTTCAAAACTGGTAAGGATGGTGCAGAGCTCTTTCACCTGCCTCCACTCTCGGTGGCTCAACACCCCGAGGTCCGCACCGCTGCTTGTCTTGCCATGTGTCACTTCGTACTGCGAAATGGCATTGCGCTGCTGCCACAATCGCTGGAGCATGTGGAGGGTGGAATTCCAGCATGTTGCCACGTCAACAATGAGATGGTTGACGGGGAGGCCGAGCTGACGCTGCAATGCAGCCAGTTGGGACGAAGCAGGATGCGAACGGCGGAAGTGCGAACTCAGACCTCGAGCCTTCCTAAGCAGACAGACCATACCCGGGTAGCGCTTTAGAAATTTCAGGATGACAATGTACATGACATGTGCCAGGCAAGGGATGTGCTCCAGCCTACCGATCTTAAGGGCGGCCAGCAGATTTCGAACCGTTATCGCACACCACCTTGCCTGGCACAAGGTTCTTGTCACCCAGCCAGCGCTCGATCTCGTTGCGGAGAGCCATCCACAGCTCCTGACCTGTGTGTGGGCGGTCTCCAAGACAGATTAATTTCAACACGGCCTGGTTTCTCTGGGCCCGTGATGCCACCATAGGACCTTGGGGGAAAGAACCCTGCACCACCCTGCGGTTTTTGAAAGCGTGCGCCGAGCCTGAGAGCCACCCTCACCACCAGAGACATCCACCAGCTCACCCAGTGAGCTGTCACAGAGATATAGTTTGGGCCCTTTGGGCCCTGCTTTCTAGTCCATGTGTCGGTGGTCAGATGGACTTTTCCGGGCACAATGAAGAAACGCACTTGAAATTTAGATGACACGTGGCGGCCAGGGGTGGACGGCTTTTCTGGCAAAGAAATGCCGCTCGGCATCTGGGCAGGCAAGGGCCCCTGACGTGGCGGAACCCATCTGTGTCCACCAACGGAAGGCAATATTTTCCAAGGTCAAAAGCCTGGCAATGCCGACATTCAGGCTTTGGCTTTGGGATGGTTTGGTTAGAGTGTTTCTTCTGCTCCCAAACCTGGAAGACAGAAGCGGCTGCTAGACTGGCTGCTGTATGGTGTGGGAGGTCGTTTAAACTGGTGGAAGGAGAAGTGGTAAGATGGGTCGGTGGGACTCGGCGACGGTGGAAAGGGTGAAGCAGAGGCTGATCCCTGATCTGACTCTGAGAGACATGGGCAGCTGAGGAACGCTTGGTGGTGGCGGAGGAGGAGAGTGTGACAGTGGTTGGAAGCCCGGCATCGGTGTGGCCTTTTTTGGCCAAGTGTTGCCTCCATTTCAACTCATGCATTCGCTGTATGTGACTAACCCTGCTGGTGGGGTTTTAAAAACCTAAGATTCTTGCCTCTACTGATGCGTTTACGGCAAAGGCGGCATATGACATCGCTGGGTGAAAACAGAGGCTTGCTCAAAGAAGGCCCAGGCTTGAGAGGTCCTGGACCTTTTTGACGGCGATAAGCGAGGAGCGGTGTTTCCGCTGACCGTGGCTGGCAGAATCATATCAGTGGACTTCTGCTACTGCCCTCTCCCTTTTTGAGGCAGGACCCGTACTGACACTACCCCATCGTCCCTCCTCGTCCAGTTGATGAAGCCGCTCGCAAGCAAAATTCTGCGAAAAAAACACGTTGGATCCACAATGTCGTCATCATCATCATCAACACAGGTGACTTGGTCGTCCTGACATTCTGCATCCAGGGGCTGCGGGCTACAAGCAAGAGGCACTGCAAGGCGTTGCCGACCGCCCGGGATTTTTGCCGATTGACCGGCTTCCTTCTCCTCCTCTGATGGCATCAGTAACTGGGCGTCAGAGCAGACCAAAATCATCCTCTTTGGCCTCTTGATCTTTTAACATCCTTCTGGGCCCCAAACCCATTTTGTCATCAAAGAGGTCTTCAGAAAATGGATTATCCACAGTGGTGTTGTACACGAGTTTTATATTTCGGCTGCCTTCACTTCATGTGGACGATGCGATGATGACATTTGTGGCTTTTGACTGGGAGGACGAGGGGGTTTAAAACTGCTGGATGCAGGTTGCATTAACCACTGAATTACAGATTTGGGGACGCTGTTCGTTACGAGATTCACAGGGCCCTGACCCAGCGATGACAGCCCAGACTTTCCTTCAAACGACAATCCACTTGCTTGCGTGTTTTCTCCAGAAATGGAAGGAGCACCTAATCTCGTACCTCAACCTCCATCTCCTGCCCCCTCTTTGCTCTCTTACAACCTGCATTCGCTCCATGTTCAGAAAGATAAAAATTGAGAAGGTATGGAAAATTTTGGAAAGTCTCTTATTAAAAGACGGCAAATCACAGCTATTCTTAAATCCTCTAATTTCCTACAGCCAACTAGGATTAGAAACTGAAATTTTTCTTGCGAATACCTGTGAAAAGCGGTCTGGTGGAAGAACCGTAAGCCAAAATCAACAGTGTTCTTCCTTCCGTCCCAGGGATTTACAACTGCCCAGTAGGACTAGGAATTGATAGTTTTCAACAAAATATCATACAACCCGTGCTATCTGCGCCAAACTGAGATTCAACTAGCGCAATAAAACTATTCAGAAGTTACACGGATGAAAATTGTGTTTTTTGCAGCAATGACAAACGAGAACAGTTGCTAGAAAATTTTTCTATCAGAATTGTCATACAACGTGGCTATTTGAAAAACTAGGGCCGCACCACGTGCAATACAGCTATTTAAAAACTATTCAGATAATAAAAGATATTTTTGCACCTATCAATACACCTGCGGTGACTACAAAATTGCTGTATTCAAATCTAAGTGCAAGGTGGATCTATGAACAAAGCTGGCCTGCGCCAAAGTGAAAAAAAACAGCTAACTGAAATGTATAAAGATAATAAAAGGTATTTTTTGCACCTATCAATACACCTGCGGTGACTACAAAATTGCTGTATTCAAAATTTAAGTGCAAGGTGGATCTATGAACAAAAGCTGGCCTGCGCCAAAGTGAAAAAAAACAGCTATCTGAAATGTATACGGATAATAAAGGTATTTTTTGCACCTATCAATTGTAACGAATGCAGGTAGTGGATCCGCTGGACCACCGCAAGCGATGGTGTAAGCCGTACCAGGGGGCGAATCTAAGTAGAACCCGGGTTTTTCCCCCAGAGCCCGCCGCAAAACGAGATGGACTTTCTGCGGCGGAGAACTACCAGGTCGCCCCACTGGCGTGACTTGCCCTTTCGGGGGCAGCCAAGGGAGTACGTGGACAAAATCGTGAGATGTAGGGGAAGTCGGGGACAGGCAAGAGGTCAGGGCAGGCCGGCAAAGGTTCGTGGTCAAGAAAATGGAAGCGAAGAACGGGTTCGAGTACAAGGAAGTCAGGAAACAAGCTGAAAGATGCTTTCTCTAAGGCAGTAACGCACTAAAGATTCGGCAAAGGTGAACGGAAGGAAGGGGGTTTAAATTAGGGTATCCTGCAAGACTTAACAATAATGGGCGTAATGCCACTTTAAAATCCTGGAGAGCCGGCGCGCGCAACCTAAGGGGCGCGGGCTGGCACTCCGGGGCCAGGAGAGGGAGGACGCGGGGTGGCGCGGAGAGGTAAGCGGGAGCGGGACCGACCCGCGGGAACGGCAGGGGCCGCGGACCCGGCGGGTGGCCGCACGTGTGCGCAGCCACCCGGGCGAGGGGACTCTGCGGGACACTCGTGACGTACCCCCCCACAGGCACTTCCTCTTTCTGGTTAGAGGAAAACCGCCAATATCGAGGTCCGCGCGGTCCAGGATGTTTTACACCTCAGGTTTCCCATGATTCTTCCGGAAGTCGAAACCTCCCAATCAACAAGAATTGCCGGTTGTTTTTACCCCTAACCGACCTCATTGCCAAGATCTCCTTTGACCGCATTATATATGTTGGAGGCTACAGATCAGGAGAGGGAGGGGACAACTTTTCTGGAGAAGCAGTTCAACACGACAGGCTTCAGGAGGGAGACATGTATAGAATTAGGATCCGCATGGTGGGTGGGAGTCGAAGCTTATATGATATCTGGATTAATTCGGCTAAGGATTTCAAAGGGGCCCAGGAAGCGCGGGACCCAGCTTGTAGCTGGGATTTCAACCTGACATATTTTGGCGGACAGCCAAGACTTGTCTCCGGGGGTAAAGATTGGAGTGTGGTCTCCTCTTTTTGTCGCCTGGGCCTTCATACGGGCAGCAGCTCGCTGAGGGACTGGAGAGGTCTGCCTCCAGATGCCAGATAAGTCATGGACCAAGGCAACTACAGAGGGCACCTCGGAGGAGAGGGCTGAGGGTGGAGTGGGAGGTGGGATGCCGACCATATACAAAAAAAAAGGGGTGACGACCGAAGCCCCAGAATCCAGAGGTTGTATGAGAATTCGGCCAGGGTAGGAGGTCGGCCCCCCCCAATCATCCTGGCGAGCAGAACAAAATGACGTAAGTAAACTGACAGTATCGGATTGACCATTTTACCTGCAAGTTGATTGCGGGATGGTTGGATGAAGAAAGTCATAACTTACTGCAATGGGAGCAGTGTAAGTGAGAGCAGTACTTGACACGAAACTGCAACCCACGATCAGAGAGGATGTGCTGGGACAGACCGTGCAGGCGGATTTGTGACCTAAGAAACAGGGTGGCCAAGACGTGGTGCGGAAGGTAACACAAGGCAGTGGGACGAAGTGTGAATCTTCAGGAAAACTTATCGTAAGAACCAGGATCACGGTGTTACCGTAGAGGAGGGGAAGGTCGGTGATGAAATCCCATCGCCCTCATGGGGCCAGGGGAGTTCTGGGTGTAGGCAGGGGTCGCAGCAGCTCGGAAGGACTGTGGCGGGGTTACCTTATTACGGGACAAGTAGCACAGGCATCACGAAGTACTTAATTTTTAGCAGCCCTGGCACACCAGTAAAAACCGAGGAGATCCATTTGGAACGATATGCGGGACCCCGGAGGTATGCCACAAAGGCAGTGTCCCCAATTCAGGATTCTCTTGCGCAGTGATGGGGACGAACGTAGGTCTCTGCCAAGTTGGGTATTTGACGAAGGATGGAACGGTGTGTGTGGGATCAGGTTTCCGGGTAAATGTGTTGGAGCTGTGCGGCTCCTCTCCAGTGACGTCAGATGCGCGAGAGTGAGATCTGCCATGATGTTCTTTTCAGCAGGGCGAAAATGGATCGGAAGTCAAATCTAGAAGAAAAGAGAACCACCGTGCTTGCGGTGGGGATTGGGCGCTGGGTCCGACTGGGAGATAATGAAGTTTTTTGTGAGATCGTAAATACCTCGAAAGGATGGAGGCTCCATCAGAAGATGCCGCACTCCTTCCAGGGCATTTGTTGCGAGTTATTAGTCGGTCCCCAATAGCATTAGTTGCTCTCCGGCGACGAGAAGGTCTTGGAGAAGAAGCCGCAGGTGATGGTTTTCCCGTTGGGACCGCCTTTTGAGTAGGATAGCTCCGGCACAGAAGAGGCATCACTCATCCAGAGAGAAAGGGCCTTCAGGGTCAGGGCGTGACAAAATAGGTGTGAAGCAAAGGACGACTTCAACTGAGAACGGCTCTTTCAGGCGTGGTGGCCAACATTTGGGTTCTAGCCTTTTTCATGGTGAGGGCCACATAGGAGAGCCACCAGAGTAGAGAAATGAGGTATAAACTGTCGATAATAATTCGCAAAGCCCAAAAAATGTTGAATGGCTCGAAGTCAAACAGGTGTGGCCATTGAGGGATAGCAGACTGCTTAGTGGGTAATTTGTAGACCTCGGTCGGAGGTCGATGTTTCCGAAGGAAAGGCACAGACTGGTTTTGGGGGAACACTCACTTCTTAATTTGGCGTATAGCGGTTTGCTTGCGAAGGCCGTTTGCAGGACTTGGGTACCTGTGATTGATGGGTCGGGGTCAGGGGAGGGGAAAATCCCAGGATGACGTTACAGTGGGTAAACGTTGAAAGGTGTTAGATGAGGTCACTGTAGTGTTTTTAACTATCTCTGAATGACGCGGGGGCAATGCTGAGCGAATGGCTTTACAGATACCTCAAAATGGCGTCGGGGTATTGAACGCAGTCTTCCATCATCCCTAACGGATTTGATGTGTTGTATGCCACGCGCAGGTCCAATTTGGAGAACACTTGGCTCCTGTAGACGGTTCAAAGAGTTCCGATATTAGTGGCAAAGGTGTACGGTTTTTACGTAATTGGGTTCAGACCCCGGTGTCGAGCAATGGAGGATGGAGACATCCTTCTTCTGTACGAAGAAAAACCCGGCTCCGGCGGGTGATGAGGACTTGACGAACAAAACCTGTTGCAGGTTTCACTGATTTAGTCCGACATTGCCTGAAGTCTCTGGTATGGACAAACGGGTAAACTGCTGCCCCGAGGCGGATGGCCCAGGAAGGAGGTATTGGGACAGAATAGGGGCGATGGGAGGATGGGATTCGGCTGTTCTCGGATAAGACGTTGCCGTTGTCCGGTTTCTGCAGGGAAGACCCTGGCTGGGCCATGAATGTCTGATGAGATGGAATAGCCCGGATGGCAGCGTATCTGAGAGACAGAGATTGGCAGTTGGAACACCAGGTTAGAACCTCCCCGGTCTCACTGTTGTAGTGTCGGGCATGGAGTGCAGCCACGGAAGACCAAGAGGATCGTGAGGACGACTGAGGGAGGACATAGTAGGTGTTCTTCTTCTTGTGTAAAGCCCATATGCGGAGGGACAATGGCTTGGTTACGTGGATTCGCCTCATAAGAAGGCGCCATTCACGGTGGATATCTCACAGGGGCTTCTCCAGAAGGGTCACCGAAAGGCGATACTGGGACCACCAGGGCGGTGTGAATAAAGGTTCGGCGGATCCCTGAGTCGAAAGGCGGGGGTACCCGAAAGTGCGTCCGGCCCAGCGAGTCCTCAACCTCAATAGTTAAGGCGTGGAAGAGGAGTGTTCACACCTTGGGACGGCCTCTCCCCCGACATAACTAGGTGCGGGCGTTCCTGAGCTGAGGGCGAAGCGGGCATCCATTGCGGAAAGTGATCCAGGTGGCCAGTAAAGGCTCATTTTCTCTGCCCGTCGGCGGGACAGCTCTGTTCGGACTGATGTGCCCGGTCCCAACCTGCATGGGTTCTTACAAAACTGGGTAGGATCGGAATGTGGCAGCTGTTGGTCTTTGGAAGGACCGGAGCCAGGCGAGGCAGACGGGCGTTGGTCGGGCGTGTTCTCGTTCATGGCGAGTTCCTCTTGCGCTCGGCGAAGCGAACATCGAATCCGAGTAGCTAGGGGATCAGCTCGCTTAGGAGGAAGGGATCTCTCTAGCAGCTGGGCGTCCCTTAACTCGGCCAGACAAGACCTTTTTGAAATGTGGCACATAGTGCGGCCATCGTTCCAGGTCAGCTCTGATTTGCAGGGTCCGAAAACGAATGCGTTAGTCGCCGACCGAGGAGTCACCTTGCGAAGATTCACCAGTTGAGGGTCTCTGCAGAGGATGAGTGCCGGCTCTTCAAAGCCATGAGGGAACTCTGAGGAGGAAGCCTGTAGGTCGTCGTCACCGGGAATAGCCCCGTCGGTCCCAGAGAGGGGTGGCCAAGATTGAGCATTACCGGACAGAAGACTGAGCACGAAGGCAACCTTAGTACGTTTCAGGGGGGAATTGACAGCCATTAAACTCAACGGTGCATCGGCATGGGTAATTATATCCCGCTCAGTTTGGAGTCCCCTTAAAACTTGTCAGGTAGTGGTTAAGCGTAGCCGAGAAGTCGGGTGTTGGCGGTAGGGGTAGCACAGGAGGAGGTGTCGGCGGCTGTTGGGTTAGCCAGGAGCTGCTGATCTTGGTGGACAACTGGTTCAGGGCTGGCGTGTTGCGTAGTTGATGTGACTGCTGAGCCACTATCGCCGTTGAAAGATCCGGTTCAGGGCAGAAGGTACCTTGGCGGATCCATGGACGGATCTTACTGTACGATGAGGTAGTGGATCGCTGGGACACGCATGCTATGGTGTAAGCGTACCAGGGGACGGAATTAAGTAGAACGGTTTTCACCAGAGGCCCGCCGCAATGCGGGATGGACTGCTGCGGCCGGAGGAGAACTACCTGGTCGCATAACTGGCGTGACTTGGATTGCGGTGGAAGCTAAGGCAGTACGTGGTACAAAATCGTGAGACGTAGGCGAAGTCGGGGGACAGGCAAGAGGTTCAGGGCAGGGCTGGCAACGGTTAGTGGATCAAGGAACGGAGCGAGACGTTTTCGGTACACGGAGTCAGGAAACAAGCAGAAGAAGCTTTCTCTGAAGGCGAGTTAAGCACTAAAGATCGGGTTAGGTGACAGGGAAGGGAAGGGGGTTAATAGGGGGTTCACCTGCTTACCAATATTGGGCGTTACTTTTTGCCTTTAAATCCTGGGAGAGCCGGCGCGGCAGGAGCCTAAGGCTGCGGGCATGCTCACTTACGGCCAGCCAGGGAGGACGAGGGAGGCGGAGAGGTAAGCGGGCAGCAGATGGGACCGACCCGCGGGGACCGCATGGTGAGAGGGGCTGCGGGGACAATCGTGACATATTCACCTGCGGGTGACTACAAAATTGCTGTATTCAAATTTAAGTGCAGTGGCAGTGTGAACAAAGTGGCCTGCGCCAAAGTGAAAATAACACCTAATGTAATGTATAAGGTTAATAAAAGTTGAGTTTTGCACTATCAAATAAACCTGCAGTTATGCGGAAAAGATATGTATCCTAATATAAGTACAGGCGCACAACATACATGTAATATTTACCGAAAAAACAGGCAAAAAGTGTTAATAAAAACCTTGCAATGCAGGGTCTGACACAGTCTGGGTGCAAATAATCATTCTCCTTTAATGAGCCTGTCTGTCTGTCTGGTTCGCCGCAGCCCCGCCACCCTCTTCCACCCGCGGCTGTACAGCTATAGATGTCCTTATAAATTTCATGCTAATAACTAAATCTGCAATCTCTAATCTACTTAGTTTAATGTTCACAGATAATGCATGTTGTCTGTGTGAACAAATAGTAGATCAGTTTCGCTGAGATGTTTGGAGAGTGACGAGCACGTCCTGCTCTGATGATAAAAGACACTCCTGAGGTGAACAGGAAGGGATGTTCTATGTATACACGGTCATGTGATTTTTCCAGCCACTCGCAACATACACATCCCACCCCTGACGTCGAACACCGAGCTCACCTGCTCTATCTCTAAGCTGATTTGCTGGCCGCCAAAATGACAGAAAGCGCTGAAAATGGCGCGATATTAATAGATTATGCGCAGATTTTCACCTAAATTATCGCGTGATCGAAAAAATCCGATCAACATAAAAAACCGTGCCGATTTCAACTTTGTCGATAATAATCGCTCAACACTACCCATAAATCTAAAGCAAAATGCGGATATGCAAAAGGACAAGGACGGGCCATTCATACCGTAGCAAAATACACCTTCACAACACACACGCATAAAGAAAAAAAAGGGGGGGGAATAGATCAGTAAAATAATTTTCAGTGGGGGAGCGTCGGGAGGAAAAAGGGAGAAGGGGTAGGACCCCCTTCAAACTATTTAAGAAGTGATTGAAAGATAAAGTGGGGAGTTCTGAAAAAGCGGCCAACTAAACCAGGTCTTGCTAAATTTATCTACTTGTCCAGGAGTTTGAGCCATCAGTTCCTCCATTATTTTCACAAAACCAATTCCCGCGAACCATTCGTCCATAGACGGGGGAGTATTCGATTTCCATTTACGCGGAATTATGGTTTTGGCCGCCTGCAACAAGTGTCTGAGGAGGGATTTTTTGAATTTACTGATAGTTATGGGGAACATGAAAAGCAGTAATGCTTCCGGAGTGTCCGGAATTGAGACACCCGTAGCTTCCTTAATAACTTCCAAAACTGAGATCCAAAAGCTTCGTAGCAAGGAACATCCCCACCACACATGGGACATAGTCCCCCTTTCCCTTCCACATCTCCAGCACAATTCTGAAGTTGTAGGAAAGATCTGATGCAGAACAGATGGGACCC
Source organism: Phyllomedusa bahiana (assembly GCA_025379985.1). Classification (NCBI taxonomy): domain Eukaryota; kingdom Metazoa; phylum Chordata; class Amphibia; order Anura; family Hylidae; genus Phyllomedusa; species Phyllomedusa bahiana. The sequence continues at coordinate 29,287 of JAODAL010015535.1, forward strand.
TGTACCACCGGGACAGAATTTTATAGCAGGTTTCCTGAGGTTTGGATGCCACCAGCGGTCTATGGGTCATCTGAAAACATTGCTCCCATTGATTGGCGGTGAAGGAAAGGCCCAATTCCTTTTCCCATCTCAAACAAAAGGAGGGGAGTGAACTGGCCCGGCCGGAGAGTAGTAATTTGTAGAGGAACGACAAGGAATGCCTCATGTTAACAGACGACATTACTGCTTTTTCAAAGGTCGTGAGGGGCCTGGTCAAATGATATGTGGATTTGATTTTGCGGAAAAAAATGAGAGAGTTGTGCAAATTGGAACGGGGCAATAGCCGGAGCTGGCCTTCCCCCGAGAATGTCGCCAAGCGGTCTTAAGTTCCCTCCAGAGGAAACCTGACATAGACAGAGAGGAGTCTGTTTTGTGCCACCTAGGATGACACTTGGCGAGACACCCGGAGGAAAATCAGGGTTGTCCGTGAGTGGCACACAGGGGCCCTCACGATCTATGAGATTGTGAGAGTTTCTATATGAGTAAAGGACAGATAAGATTTTGTGTCACGGAAAACGAAGAGGACGCAACACCGCCCATGGCAGGAGTCCAGGGGAGAACCGCCACTGCAGAAGCACTGAGATCCTCTGTCAAAGTAACCCACAATTTCCTGTGCCTATCCGAGGCTAGCGCAAGGAAACGTGAATAAGTCGAGGCCAAGTAGTATAGCCGACAGTCAGGCAAACCCGTACCTCCAGCGTCCTTAGGTCTCGTGAGTGTGTCATGCGCTATTCGTGGCTTCCTATTGGACCACACGAAGGCAGTAAAGCATCGGGATCTGTACAGGAATTGTTTGAAAAAGGTATACGAATTTCGGGAGGATGGACATTTTTAGTAAATTTATTCTGCCGAACCATGACAGTTCTTTTTGTTGCCAGCTATCCAAATCCTTTTTGATTTTGCGCAGAAGGGAAAGGAAATTATTTGCAAAGAGCTGTGAAAGATCCGCCGAAATGTGCACCCCCAAATAGGAAATACCCACTTTATGCCATTCGAAAGAAAAATTAGACTGTAGGGAGGCTTGGTCCCGTGGGGAGATTCCAATGCCAAGGGCCTCAGACTTGGAGAAATTTATCTTAAAATTAGACCAAGTCTCAAAGTTTCTAATGTCAGCCATCAGAGCGGGGAGGGAAATATGGGGATTCCTAATGTAGACCAAAAGGTCATATGCAAATGCAGAACATTTATATTCCCTCGCCCTAATAGTGATCCCTTTGATGTCTGCCATCAGACTCTCCATTATCAGAACATAGAGCAGCGGAGACAGGGGGCAACCCTGTCTAGTCCTATTTGAAATAGGGAAGGCGGCAGATAAAGTGCCATTAACCTTGATGCGGGCAGATGGCGCGCGATATAAGGCTGCAATCCTGGATAAAAAGGTAGGGCCTAGACCTAAATGACTGAGAGTTTGATGCAGAGAAGGCCACGAAATATGGTCGAACGCCTTCTCTGCATCTAGAGACAAGACCATAAGATTGATCTTATGAGAACGGGCATAATGAATAATGTCCAAGGTTTTAAGCGTATTATCGCGCGCCTCCCTGTCCGGGACAAAACCCACTTGATCCGGGTAAACTATCGAGTTCAAAAGAGGGTTAAGTCTATTGGCCATTAACTTCGCATAGATTTTCAAATCCACGTTTAATAGGGAGATAGGGCAGTAACTGCTACAGCATTGGGGATCCTTACCAGATTTAGGAATGAGCGTTACATGTGCAAGCGTAGCTTGGGGGGGGAAAGGATTATCCACCGTGATTGAATTAAAGGCGTCCAAAAGCACCGGGCTAAGTGAGTCCCGGAATGTTTTAAAAAATTGTCCCGTAAAGCCATCTGGCCTTGGACTTTTCCCACCTGGGAGGTCCTTGATGACCGACTCCAATTCCATCAAGGTAAACGGGTCCTCCAATGTCTCAGCAGCCGAGGCTGGGATTCTGGATAGTAAGGAGGGATGTGGAAACACTGCCGATTGGATAGGATGAGAGGGAGCTGGTAAATTATATAAATGAGAATAAAAGGAGTGAAAGGCCTGGGCAATTTCTTCAGTGCAGTGAACCACCGAATTCGAAGTGGTTTTTATAGAAGGGATGTGGGAGTGGGCCATCTGGGATCGAACTGCTCTAGCTAGCATTCGTCCACAATTATTGCCGTCCGTACTCATAAAAAGTACTACGGCATTTTTGTATAAAACGACCCCATGACGCCTCCAAGAGGCGTCTCACCTCCAAACGTGCAGTCTGCAATTCCCGAAGAATAGTGGGAGAGAGGGCACGCTTGTGGGCTGTATATAGGCTAGAAACCTTAGCAAGTACGTTCTGGAGGGTGGCTGCTCTATCCCTTTAAAGCCTAGAGCCATGTTTGATGAGGACTCCCCTAATTACACATTTAAGTGCCTACCATTGGTTGATCCTCGAAGTGGAATCATTTGCATGATGAATCAGGAACTGAGAGATATTGTTTTCAATGTCAGCGACACATGAAGTGTCCAACAGGAGGGATTCATTTAGTTTCCAGTTCCAAACTCTTTCCCGCAAAGCTGGGAAATGAATGGAACAGAACACTGGAGCGTGGTCAGACCACAGAATGCTTCCAATCGAGGTGGAAACCAATAAGGGCAGCACTGATTGATGGACCATGATGTAATCTGAACGACTGTAGGAGCCGTGAGGGGGAGAGAAGAAGGAATAGTCCCTATCGGACGGGTGTAAGATCCTCCAAGCATCACAAAGCTGGAGCAGTGAGAAAGCTCTCTTCACCTTTTTGATAGCAGAGTACGATAAAGAGGATTTCCCAGAGGAGTTATCCAAAGTGGGATTGAGCGTCCTGTTAAAATCACCACTTAGTATAACTGTCCCCTGAACTAGAGGAAGAGAGGTATCAATCAGGGCTTCAAAGAAGCGTAAGCATTTATGGTGGTAAAGAGCTGTCCGTTGATAGAAAGGACTAAAATGAGGTAACGTGCCTCCGGATCGGCAGTACAGCTTATAACCTGGAGGGACAGGAAGCGATGAATGGCTATGGCCACCCCCCTAGACCTGGACTCAGTATAATTAGCGAAATGCCACGAAGAGTAATACTTGCTCTTCATGTTAGGGGCGTGTCCTACCTTAAAATGGGTCTCTTGAAGACATACGATTAAGGCTTTGGCGCGATGGAAGTAAAGAAGAACCTGCGCCATTTTCTCCGGGGTGTTTAAACCATTTGCATTAAATGAGGCAATGTGAAGGTCCATTGTTAGGAAAGGAAGTTTTCAAACCGTGCAGGGTTGAATCAAATCCCTCCCTCCTGCGCTGCTGCTGAAAAAAGAAGGGAGGAAGAGGGAGAAAAGAACAAGCAAAACAAAAAAACACACCACAAACCCACGCAACCACACACACGGAGACGTACGGAACACGAGACAAGAACCAAAAAGCAGGCAGCAAAGTCCTGCGCTTGAACTCAACAATAAACGTTAAATAAACAAGAATCCTGTCAAGTTAAAAGAACTCAGAGCAGGAGTTCCACCTACTGGTGGAATGTGGTAGAGCTCAGGAACATAGAGAAAGCTCCTCGTAACAATGAATATATTCAAGAAAGTAGAAATAACCGGGTTTCGTGAAACAAAAATGTGTGGGGAAGAGTACGCCAGCACCTACACGAGCACAACAATATATCAACAAAGGATTAAGTGGTAAAAGCCCATTGTGCTTTTAATAATAAAGATAACTATTCTTTTACTTACCCGAGAGGGATCGTGATCCTTTCAGAAGTGCGCCGGATCTACGCTCTCCCCTTGCGTGGTTTGCATCTGCTATCACAAAGGAAACCGCAAATAACCAATGGTGCCCGACTGATAGGGACCGTCTACTAACTAGTATGGGTCATAACTACGAAAGGTTCCCAGGGGAACGTGCTGAGAGTGTAACATCAGAAGAATTCAATGGAGGAGAACGCCTCCGGTCCTGATTCGGAGGATCTCTGGGTCTCGGTCGGTGCTCCTCCTGCCGCTCCTTCGGTAGAGTGGTGTTGGACGATGTGGGGACAGTATGCAATCGTCTTTTCCTCTGGGCAGGTCCAGATGAGAGAGATGCCAAGGTTGGCCAGTCCGGAAAAGACAAGTCCTCGAGATGTAAGGCCTGTAGTACTGGTGGAATGTCCGCCTCTGATCGGACAATTAGGGTTTGCTTGGGAAGGCGGACATATAATGCAAAAGGGTACCCCCAATGGAAAGGGATGCTTTTCTCTCATAGTGCATCCAAGAGTGGCTTAAGAGGCGCCCTCTGGGCCAGAGTAAGATGCGATAAGTCCTGTAAGATCATAATAGGGGAGCCCTTGTAGCTCAGTGATTTGCGATGCCTGGCTTCAAAAAGAATGTCCTCCTTCATTGTAAAGAAATGAACGATGTCACGCGGCCTAGGATCATCAGGATTTGGGGGCCTCACTGCCCTGTGAACTCTATCCAATTTAACGTGGGCCGTAGGTGGGCGACCTAAGAGGTCATTGAAAATAGCCGTGATGACTGCAAACAGGTCGGCATTGGGAACCGTTTCGGGGAGGCCCCTTATGCGTAAATTGTTTCGTCTACTACGATGCTCAATATCGTCCAGGTGTTGCTGTATGGAGAAAATTTGAGCAGAATGTCTCGCCACCTCATCAGAGACCATTGCAAGATTAGCCGATGTCTGAGTCCACTTTAGTATGTAAAGAATAGAGTTCTGTACGAAATTGAGCGATTTCCTGTTTGCATTTCTCAACCATCCGTTTGGACATTGCGGAGATGTCGTCCCTCGAAGGGTGCGGCTGCAGCAATCATTTCAGGTCAGCTAGGGTCACCGGCTTGTCTTCATCCAGCGAGGCTGGGGTGTCGTTGACAGGAAAAGACATATGCACCGGAACAGTAGGTTGTACGGTTTCCCCAAAGATCGGGGGAGGGGGGTTCCCCTTAAGCTGTCAGCGGTGCATGAACGAGCAGGAGAAGGAGCCAGAATGAATACAGGCTGTCCCCCACAGGGCACGGGAGAAGCTTAAGAAGCATGTAGACCAGGAGTGTGCAGCAGGTCCACTGGCGATGCCGGCAATTTATGTATGGGGGACACCCCCCAAGATGATCCAGTGGACCAAGCAGGAGATCATGTTGTAGATGGATGGGGGCCCAGGTCATTGTGGAATGGAGAGGCTTGCGGTCTCATGGGGTCAGCACTCCTGTCAGCTTGCTGCCAGTGTGGGTCAGGGTCCCTCTCAGTGATCATAGGGCTAAGTCCTTTAAAGGGAGGTGCCCCTGCAACAGAGCGCTCCCTCTGTGGTCTGTGTCTGGCAAAGGGGGTCCACTGATGTGTATGGGAGCCTCCAATAAGTCCCCTTGTGTGGTCTGGGGGCCCCATCCTGTATGGTAGGCATCTGGGCCGTACTGGAGCTGGGCTGCTGCCTGAGTGGGGTCCCCTCTGGAGGTATCAGCGGCGCCATTTGTGCACCGTTCCGCGCTGCCGCGGGCAGTAACTCACTGCGCAGTATGGCTGCAGGTGGAGCGGCTCTTCCATCCTGAATTGTGAGCGCAGGAGGGGGGGACCAGGAGCCCGGGATCCTCTCTTCCAGAGGCAGGTATGGAGCCGGGTATTGCCGCGGAGTCCTCACCGTCTGCTTGCTGTTCCGGACTGCCGCAGGCAGTGACTCAACGCACGGCAGAGCTGCAGGGGGAGTGGCGCTTCCATCCCAGGTTATGAGCGGTTAAGAAGTGGACTGGCAGCCCGGGATCTTTTCCTCCAGAGGTACGTGCAGAGCCGGGTGTTGCCGCGGAGTCCTCACCAGTGTCGGAGAGGGCGGCGACGATTGCGCTCCTCTCGACGGCAGGTCTCTGTCCGGAGACTCAGAGGGGAATGCCACGCGGTGTCGGTCATCTTACGAGCCCGCGGGGCTGAGCGCTGGCAGGGAAAGAGCAGGCTTAACTGGGGGGAAAAAGGCCTCGATCTCCCCTTGAGTTGAGCTGGAATGCAGGGTGGTCCTGGGCTTCTGGCGTCTGCCGACTTTCCCCATGTTGGACTGCAGAAATGGCCCGGTATAGCAGTAGGATACAAGGAGCTCAGCAAGGTGCGTCCTCACACGGCCATCGCTAAGCCACGCCCATCTAGAGCCCCATTTTTTAAATCTGGCATGTGTCACTTTATGTGAGAATAACTTTTTGACACTTTTACCTATCCATGTGATTCAGAGACTGTTTTCTCGTGACACATTTTGCTTTAAGTTGGTCCAAAAAGCCCCTGTTTATTTGTGAAAAATATCAAAGTATTGTGAAAAATGTGAAAAATTTACCATTTTCAAACTTCAAAAGTTTCTGCGTGTAAGATGGATAGTTATGCCACTCAAAATAGTTTATAACTTGCATCTCTGTATATATGTCTATATGTCTACTGTAGGTTGACATCATTTTTTAAATGTCTTTTTTATGACATTAGGGGGCTTAGAAATTTTGTAATTTTCACATTTTCAAGAATATTTGCAATATACAGTAAAAAATTTTTAGGGACCCGTCCAGTTCTGATGTGGCTTGATTGGCCTGCATGTTATATACCCCCATAAATGACTTCATCTAAGAAACTACACCACTTAAAGCATTCAAAACAGCATTTAGGAAGTTTATTTACCCATTAGGTGTTTCACAGTAATTAAAGCAAAGTGGAGGTGAAATTTCAAAATTTGTATCCATTATTCACAAGGAAACAGTAGATGTGACTAGGGAAATCCAACTTAATATTGATTCCCCAGATTCTGCCATTTTTATAGATATCCCATATGTGGCCCTAGTGCGCTCAACCACAAGCCTCAGAGTGGGAGGAGCATCTACTGAACTCTAGGGTCTCATTTTCAATACGATTTTAATTAGGCGCCATTTCAGGTTTGCAGACACACTGAGGTGCTAAAACTTAATTATCACCTCCATATTGGAAACTACACCCCTTAAGGAATATATCCAGGGGTGTAGTGAGTATATCAACCCCACAGATGTTTCACAAATTTTTTTAGCGTTAGGCTGTGAAAATGACAATCTGCAATTTTAGTTGAAAATATTGAATTTTTACAAAGAATCCTTGAAAAAAGCACCCCAAATTTTGTTTACGCAATTTCTCCCAAGTTCGGCAATACATTACATGTGGTTGTGAATTGCTGTTTGGGCGCATAACAGAGCATACAACGGAGGGAGTGTTATTTGGCTTTTGGAACCTAGATTTTGGTGGGTGCCATGTCACATTTGCAAAGCCCCCAAAGTACCAGAACAGGTGAAACATTCCATAATTTACCCCATTTTGGATTCAACACCCCTCCTGGATCTCATCTAGAGTTGTATTATGCATTTTGCGCACACAGGTATTCCATAGTTTTTTTTATCGTTGGGCCATGAAAATGGGGGGAAAAAGCAGTTCCGTCATTGTTTTTTGGGTTTCAATTTTACAGCGTTCGCCATGCAGTGTAAATGACAGGACAACTTTACTATGGGGGCCAGTACAATTACATTGATATAAATGTTATATAGTTTTTTAAGTTTTATTACTTTTACACAATAGAAATAGATCTATAAAAAATTGCGTTTTTATGTTGTCCTATTCTGACGGTCATAACTTTTTTATTTTGCTGTGTGCATAGCTGTTGAGGGGCTTGTTTTTTGCAGGATGAGTTGATGTTTTATTGGCACCATTATGGGGTGCATAAGACGCTTTGATCACTTTTTAGTAAGGTTTTTGTGAGGATTTTTGAACAAAATACAGCAATCCTAGTAGTGTTTATTATTTTTATTTCTTACAGCAGTAACAGTGCGGTATAAATGACATGTTATCTTTACTCAGCATGTCATTAAAATTAAAGCAACACCCAATTTGTATTTTCTTATGTTTTTACTGACAGAGGGATACAGGAATGATCTAGAGTATTCAATCAGGACTAGGGATGAGCGATTGTGTCAACAATCTTTATCGCGACGAAAGTCGATATCGGTAATAATCATATAGTCAATAGTCGATAACAGATTATCGCCGATGACCATTAAAGTCTATGGGAGAGGAACAACAGCTTCATTCTTACACCCAAACAGGTGAGGAGAAGCTGGAATTAACATCCACAACAGGAAACTGGATATGTGCTACATCTTAGGCAAGACAATTAGGTTATAAAAGTCACAGAAAATAATTCATAGGCTAAAATAATTCTATATGTTCAATGGCTAACCGAAAACATGAGGCCGGCGTAGCCACAGCAGGTACAGCGGTAGCAGTTGAAAAAGGGCCATTTTCAAATAAAACAAGACACTGGTATTGGAAATGGCACGTGGCAACTGGCAGGAGACCTCTATCACTTTTTGCACCAGGGACCAACATCTCGCCACATATGTGGTGGCAGCAAGAACATCCCAACCGGTAATGCGGAGGTCCAGCTGGCAGGGCTTTAGGGGGTCCAGTTGGTCAACGAGCCCTGTCTCAAATTCCTGCATTCTACTGACAATTTGTGTGGGTGGAACAAAATCGCTCACTTTTGATTTGGAACGTGGATCAAGGAGAGTGGACACCCAGTAACCGCTGTTCATTTTGATGGCCTTGAAGCATGGCAAATACGCTTTTTTCATTGGTTTCTTTTACAGCGGCATGACCCCAAAACCAGCAAAGATGCCCTTGATGGACCCTCAGACTAAAAAGTGCTGGAAGAAACAAGTATTTGAACCACTATTTTAGTGAAATGGACATTGACTATCCCTGTCCTTTAATGCAGCATGACCCCAAAACCCACACAGATGGCCTTATGGACCCTCATAATAAAAAGTGCCGGAAGAAAGTATTATTTAAACCAGTATTTTAGTGTAGTGGACATTGACTATCCATGTCCTGTACTGCAGCATGACCCTGAAACCTGCATGATCCACAGATTAAAAAGTGCCAGAAGAAAGTAATCTTTGAACCACCATTTTAGTTGAACTGGACATTGACTATACCTGTCCTGTACCACAGCATGACCCTCAAATCTGCATGACCCACAGAGTAGAAAGTGCCAGAAGAAAGTAGTCTTTGAACCACTATTTTAGTTGAACTGGACATTGACTATACCTGTCCTGTACCACAGCATGACCCTCAAACCTGCATGACCCACAGATTAAAAAGTGCTGGAAGAAAGTAGTCTTTGAACCACCATTTTAGTTGAACTGGACATTGAGTATACCTGTCCTGTACCACAGCATGACCTTTAAATCTGCATGACACACAGATTAAAAAGTGCTGGAAGAAAGTAGTCTTTGAACCACCATTTTAGTTGAACTGGACATTGACTATACCTGTACTGTACCACAGCATGCCCCTCAAACCTGCATGACCCACAGATTAAAAGTGCCGGAATAAAGTAGTCTTTGAACCACCATTTTAGTTGAACTGGACATTGACCGTGAGCAAGGGCTGTCTGTAAAGCCCGAAATGCGTTGGTTTCTCACTTGTCCTGTACCCTCATGCACATTGAATTGAAATAAATAACGGCACTTTTTTCACCTAATCGCTGGATCCAGTTAATGTTTGATTTTCAAGTTATCTGCTGGGCTTTTGCTGGAAGCCAAGATTCCGGGCGGAGGTGAGCCATAAGTCTCAGCTGGGGATGCAAACATCTGATTATAGCTGATGAGCATCTTGCCTGTCTTTTGCTCCTTGTTTAAGGATATTTGGTGTATTTGGACATTGACTATGCCTGTCCTGGACTGCAGCATGACCCTTAAATCTGCATGACCCACAGATTAAAAAGTGTCAGAAGAAAGTAGTCTTTGAAGCAGTATTTTAGTGAAATGGACATTGACTATCCATATCCTGTAAGGCAGCATGACCCAAAAACCCGCACAAGTGCCCTTATGGAAAATCAGCAGAAAATTTCGCAATAAGAAATAAACTATATTAAAAACAACTAGTTTTCCAATACTGCTGTTGCTAGAGCTACTTGCCATTCTACTGGTGACATTGTTCCACCATGACATTAGAATGTGAAGCAAATGAAACAGATGTTCCTAGTAGGTCAACGAGGCCTGTCTGAAAATCCTGCATTCTACTGTCAAGTGGGTTGAAGGAAATTACTGATCAAGGCGGGTAAAGCTGTAAATGTGGATCACGGAGTTTCAGCTGGCAGGGCCGGACTTACAGTGGGTGTGGTGAGAGCCAGGGCTGGCGTCCATCATCTATTAACACACAGGTTCAGCTAGCAGGGCCGGACTTACAGTGGGTGAGGTGCAGGGGCGTTGCTAGGGTCCCAAAACATCCGGGGCTCGGGCCCTTAAGTTTTTCTGAGTAGGGCTGGGTTCACACAGAATTTTATGCGTCTCATTGTGAACTGTGTATGTATTTTTACAGAGAAAAACCTTTGTATGTAGGCTCAGGAGAAATATAAGTGATTACACTGCAGTTACATTTAGTGACTTACAGGAGACGTCTCTGAAGAGTTGTTCTATTTCCCTTCTTCTTCTCCATTTGTCCCAGACGCCATGATGACTTCTACCGTCCACAACTCTTCACTGAAAAATTTACAAAACAAACATCTTAGACTCCTCATTTTATCAGCATTTCTCTACAATTTCCTATCTCTATACAAAATCCCCATCTATAGTGCCCCAAATGGTAATAATTACCCCCTTGTAGGTAAATATTTGCCCCCTATAGCCAGGTAGTAGCCCACTGTAGCCAGGTTGTAGCCCCTTTTAGCCAGGTTGTAGCCCCCTCTAGCCAGGTTGCTGCCCCCTCTAGCCAGGTTATTAGCCTCTCTAGCCAAGTTACTGCCCTCTGTAGCTAGATTACTGCCCCCTTTAGGCAGTAATATGCCCCCTGTAGCCAGTAATATGCTCCTTGTAGTCAGGTTATTAGCTCCCTGTAGCCTCTCTAGCCAAGTTACTGCCCTTTGTAGCTAGGTTACTGCCACCTTTAGGCAGTAATATGCCCCCTTAGCCAGTAATATGTCCCCCTTAGCCAGGTAATATGCTCCCTTAGCAGGTAATATGCCCCCTTAGCAGGGAATATGCCCTCTTTAGCAGGTAATATGCCCCCTTTAGCAGGTAATATGCCCCCATAGCCACATAATATGCCCCCATAGCCATATAATAGCCCCCATAGCCACATAATAGGCCCCATAGCCACATTCTATGCCCCCTGTAGCCAGTGATATGCCCCCCTGTAGCCAGTGATATGCCCCCATAGCCACATACTATGCCCCCTGTAGCCAGTAATATGCCCCTCTGTAGCCAGTGATATGCCCCCTGTAGCCAGTGATATGCCCCCTGTAGCCAGTGATATGCCCCTCTGTAGCCAGTGATATGCCCCTCTGTAGCCAGTGATATGCCCCTGTAGCCAGTGATATGCCCTCTGTAGCCAGTGATATGCCCCTCTGTAGCCAGTGATATGCCCCCTGTAGCCAGTGATATGCCCTCTGTAGCCAGTGATATGCCCCCTGTAGCCAGTGATATTCCCCTCTGTAGCCAGTGATATGCCCCCTGTAGCCAGTGATATTCCCCCCTGTAGCCAGTGATATGCCCCCTGTAGCCAGTGATATGCCCACCCTTACCTAATAAAAATAAAATAGAAAAAACCTAATTACCTCAGCATGGTCCGCGCGTCCAGGTCCTGCAGCTTGAGAACGGTGTAAGCAGCGTGACGGCGTTTCGCGGGGCCCGGGTCCTCCTGGGCCGCACAGAGGCTGCCGGCTTACGAGACCCAGCGTCGCAGAGGGGTGATGAAAGCGGTGCGTCACGCCCCCTGCGACTCTGAGGTGTATGTACAGCGCTTACCAAGCGCCGTACATACAGTGGAGAAGACAGGACGGTACCGATCCGTCCTGCCTCCTCCCCGACTCTGACTGCGTGGCCGCTGTGAAACGGCCGTGCAGTCAGAGATCGGCGGGCGCCGCCCGCACTAAGGAGCGCTACAGGCCCTCGGCAGCGGCCTAGAGCCGCCGAGATTCAGGGCACAGGCAGATTCATTCGCCTAGCTAGCAGGGTCAGAGTTACAGAGGGTGCGGTGAGAGCCAGGGCTGGAATCCATCATCTATTAACACGGCAAAAATGCCCTTATGAAGCAGCAACAAAAACAGTTGTGCTGAAGCAGAGTGCGGAAGTGTGAGCTAAAACCTCCAGCCTTCCTCAGTACACAGTTAAGACCTGGGTATAGTTTGAGAAATTTCTGCCTCTTCGAGAGTGCTTGCCCCTCCGTATGAGTGGTGACCAATTAAGCTTCACTTGGAAACGCTGGTGCTTGACGCTCCTGTTCCACCCAGGTGCCCTTCTCTTGGGTTGGCGAATGTGCTCCATACTCCATGTCCTCTGAATAACCTACATCTGTTCAAGTCTTCCTGTACCTCCCTTATACAATTCAGAGGAATATTTGTATCAGATATTTTGTACATGCAAGTTTTTTAGTAGATTAATTCTAGAAAACACATTTTTTACAATTACAAAAACCAAAAAGCAACAAAAAAACCAATGTGACAAGTGTCAGAAAAAAATACACATGCTTGGAAAACAAAAAAAGATAGAAAAAATGTGTATTTAAAACGTAACTTTTAATCTAAAAGCTAAAATTGAGGACACAATTATATAAATAATGGGCAAAAACAAAACAGGTGTGGTTAAAGAAACACCCTGTTATGCCCTACTTTGCCTACGTTGCCCTATGAACCTAGCCACAGGGACATCGTCCTGGAAAAGGAGTCCCCTGTCAGGAACCTGAACCCTAAATACAAATTGCCCTAATGACTAAAGTGGAAAAACAGACAAATACACCTGTTAAAGTGCAAATTGCCCAGAAAAGTCCCAACATGTTTCAATGTCCCTGGCATTTCCTCTGGGGACTGATGAGGGAATAGATGAAAAAAAGCCCACAAAAATGCAATCCTGCACAATATACAAAAATTCTAGGGCATCAAATATCATATACCAAGAAAATAAAAAAGGGGTATAATGATAAGAAAAAAAAGAGGCCCTCAAATTGAAGCCGAATGGCAGTCATAAAGCCAAGAAAGGTGAATCACAGTAATATGGATGCAATTGGGTGAAGTGATAGCACTAATATGGGTACAATTGGGTATAATGATAACCAGAGCCTTAACGTTATAAAGGGAATATATCAAACTACCTCTGATGGTAAACAATTCAAATGTGCAAAGTACAGCAACAAAAACACCCAAACAAATTTTTAAAGGCACCCGTTTCAATAATCATGGATAAAGTTCACCTCATAGTGTTCCTCTGGTAAATAGAGAACTAGCCCAAGATAGGGCACCATCAATTCGGCTCCGGCTGCTCGCTCCGTCATCCGCCTCTTTTTTCTTATCATTATACCCTTTTTTTACTTTCTTGGTATATGATATTTGATGCTCTAGAATTTTTGTGTATTGTGCAGGATTGCATTTTTTTGGGCTTTTTTCATCTATTCCCTCATATGTTATACATACTCGGCACTCTACTGCTGTCACGTCGCTGACGTTGTTCCACCGTGACATTTGAAGAACGTGAAGCAGACGCAATAGATGTCTCCAGTTGATCAATGAGCACGGTCTCCAATTCCTGAATTTTACTCTCTATTTGGGTCGATGGAAGGAAAGTGCTGAGTTTCGCTTTGTACCGAGGATCGAGGAGGGTGGCCACCCAGTAACTGTTGTTTATTTTGATGGCCTTAATGCGAGGATCATGTTGCAGAAAATGGAGCATCCAAGCACTCATGTGAGAGATGGAGCCTTGCTTTCCCAAGCCTCTGGGTCGAGGGGCACTAGCAAACTGATCTTCTTCATCTTCCTCCTCCACCTCAAATCCATGCCAACCTCTTTTCAAGGCAGGGACATCGGTAATGTCGGTGTCCAGGAATACCTCATCCTCCTCCTCCACTTCCTCCGCCTCAGCTTCAACACAGCCCTGACTTGCCTCAGATGATGTACCCTGAGAGCTGAGACGCTGACTTGCACCAGCCCTGAACCCCGAACCACCACCTATTGAAGACCGATAAAGTTGTGAAACTGGTCGCTGACGGGACCTGCTGTTTCAGAGTGTCCAACACCTGTTCCAGAACTATGATCACCACAATGCTCATGCTGAGAAGAGCATTGTCTGCACTGACCATTTTGGTGGCTTCTTCAAAACTCGCAAGGATGGTGCAGAGCTCTTTCACCTGCCTCCACTCTCGGTGGCTCAACACCCCGAGGTCCGCACTACTGCTTGTCAGACCAGGTGTCACTTCGTACTGTGCAATGGCACAATCGCTGGAGCATGTGGAGGGTGGAATTCCAGCGTGTTGCCACATCAACAATGAGACAGTTGACGGGGAGGCCAAGCTGACGCTGTAACACAGGCAGCCAGGACGAAGAAGGGTGCGAATGGCGGAAGTGTGAACTCAGACCTCGAGCCTTCCTCAGCAGGCAGTCCAGACCCAGGTAGCGCTTTAGAAATTTCTGGACAACGGGGTTTCATGACGTGTGCCAAGAAAGGGGATGTACTCCATCATACCGATCTTAAGGGCGGCCAGGAGATTTCGCCCGTTATCGCATACCACCTTGCCTGGCACAAGGTTCTTGTCACCCAGCCACCGCTCGGTCTCGTTGCACAGAGCCGTCCACAGCTCTTGACCGGTATGTTGACGGTCTCCAAGACATATCAATTTCAACACAGCCTGGTTTCTCTGGGCACGTGATGGTACCCGTGGACCTTGGGGGAAAGAACCCTGCACCATACCTGCGGTTTTGAAGAGCATGCACCGAGCCTGACAGCCACTGTCATCACCAGAGACATCCACCCAGCTCACCCAGAGAGCTGTCACAGAGATATAGCGGCCTTGGCCGTGCTTACTAGTCCATGTATTGGTGGTGAGATGGACTTTGCTGGACACAGATGCAAACAACGCGCTGGAGATTTTAGATGAGACGTGGCTGGCCAGGTCAGGGATGGCTTTTCCGGCAAAGAAATGCCTGCTCGGCATCTGGTATTGGGGGCAGGCAAGGGTCATAATGTGGCAGAACCCATCTGTGTCCACCAGATGGAAATGCAACATTTTCAAGGTCAAAAGCCTGGCAATGCCGACATTCAGGCTGTTGGCTCTGGGATGGGTTGGGTTAAACAGTTGTTTCGGTTCCCACACCTGGTAAACGGAAGGCGGGCTGCTAGACTGGCCGCTGTACAGCGTGCAGGTGAAACTGGTGGAAGGAGAAGGGGTAGGCTGTGTCTCTGGTGGTGCTGGTGGTACTCGGGCAACGGTGGAGGTTGAAGCGGAGGCTGATCCTTGCTCATACTTCTGAGGGACATGGGCAGCAGAAGAACGCTTGTTCTTAAAAATGGCTGAGGATGTGGAGACAGAGGGTGTGACAGTGGTTGGAATCCCAGGACTGGTTTGGCCTTTTTTTCGCCAAGTGTTCCCTCCATTTCAACTCATGCATTCGCTGCATGTGACTAGACATGTTGGTGGTGGTTAAACACTTAAGATTATTCCCTCTACTGATGCGTTTATGGCAAATGCGGCATAAGACACCGCTGGGCGAATCTGAGGTTTGATCAAAAAAGGCCCAGGCTTCAGAGGTCCTGGACCTTTTCAACGGCGATAAGCGAGGAGCGTTGTTTCCGCTGATCATGGCTGGTGAAATAATCTCAGCGGACTTGTGCGATCAGCCTCTCCCTTTTTGAGGCGGGACCCGTACTGACTCTACCCCATCGTCTTCCTCCTCGTCCAATGAAGAAGTGCTCGCAAGCAAATTCTGCTGTAAAGACCACGTTAGATCTGCAATGCCATCATCATCAGCAGCAGCACAGATGACTTCCTCGTCCAGATATTCTACATCCTGGAGCTGCGGGCTACAATTAACAGGCACTGCAAGGCATTGCCGACCGCTCGGGATTTGTGGGGACTGACCGGCTTCCTTCTCCTCCTCTGATGGCATCAGTGATTGGGCGTCAGAGCAGACTAAATCATTCTCTTTGGCTTTGCGATCTTTTGAAATGCCTTCTGACCCCAACCATATTGTGTCATCACAGAGGTCTTCAGAAAATGGATTATCCACAGTGGTGGGTATATGAGTTGACATTTGGGCTGCCTTCGCTTCATGTTGGACGGATGCTGATGATGATGATGACATTCGTGGCCGTGACTGGGAGGACGAGGAGGTAAAACTGCTGGATGCAGGTTGCATTTACCACTGAAGAACAGATTAGCGACGCTGTTCGTTACTGAGATTCACAGGGCACCGACAATACGCTGGCTTGCGTGTTGTCGCCAGCACTGGAAGGAGCACCTTCTCTCGTACCTTTACCTCCATGTCCTACACCTCTCTTTGCCCGCTTACCACCTGCAGTTCGCTCCATGTTCAGAAAGATAAAAATTTAAAAGGTATGGAAGAGTTTTTCACAGTCTCTTATTGAGAAACTGTACTGCAAAGATGGAAAATCACAGGTATTCTTAAATCCCTCTAATTTCCAGCAGCCAACTAGGAATTTTTTCTATCAAATATCTGTGAAATGTGGTCTGGTGGAAGAACCGTAACACCAAATCAACAGTGTTTTTCCTTCAGTCCCTGAGATTTACAACTGCCTAGTAGAACTAGAAAATTATACTTTTAAACAAACTATCGTACAAGTGCACGTTTAGCGCCAAACTGAGACGTACTGAGTGAAATTGAAGTATTGAACAGTTATATGGATTACATATGGCGGTTTTCCAAACCACTGACAACAGGTGGCAGTTACTTTGAAATAATGTCTAAAACAATTTGCGTACAAGTGCACGATTAGCACCATGTGAGTTCAGGACAGGAGAGAGTAGGCTGCACAATATACACCCTCCTTTCCACCCCCCCCCCCCCCCCCCGCCCTCAACCCACAGCACTAGATTTCTTTACAAGTCTCTCTCTAACTAAATCAGAACTTAAATTCTCTAATCTAACTATATCCTAAGCTTCACAACTACAAGGATCATTTTCTGTATAAAAGAAGACTGCCTCTCTGAGCTGTTACAACAGCTATTGGGACAGGCAGTCAGACATGTTGCTCTATAGTCAGATCAGTGAGAAATGACGCTGAACAGGAAATGGAGTTGCATACATAAAACGAAGTCATGTGATTTTTGCAGCCAATGAGATCCATACACCGCCCAATCATGACATCGTACACCCAGCTCACCCTGCTCTATGCTCTTCTCTGATTGGATGGCCGCCAAAATTACAGGAATCGCTGAAAAAGGTGTGATTTGTACAGTAAACATAATAAAGATTATCTTTAAGATTTTTACGGAAATTATCGCATCATCGGGTAATCCCGATAAACGTAAAAACCGTGCCGATTTCAACTTTTGTCGATAGTATCGCTCATCCCTAATCAGGACAAGTGCAGTCAGCTGGTAGTGAGGGGGCCTGTTGGTCCTAGACTACAGGCTATCTACTGCTGTGCCATGGAGGATGTAGAAGTTGCAGAACATCAATGCATTAAACATATAAAAAAAACAATTGCATATATAGTATTTAACGACTTTTTACAGACATATTAATGATAAAATTATGACTCACATAATTTGTGTTGTGTTCATCTCCTTGCAGAGATGTTTCATGCCACCCAAAAAACCTCATTGAAAACAATAAAGTCCTTTAAAGGGGTTATCTCACTACACTGATTCATCTTACCTCAGTCCTGTTTTCTTGATTTCATTTTGAATTCAGGGGTGTGTTTACTGGTTTCTATTAGGCTGCAGTAGAAACCAGGTCTGTAACTATAGTGACCAGTGCTGGCAGCCTATCAGGAGAGCTCAAACAGGTCTGTAGCTATAGCGACCTAAAGAGCTGATGCAGCCCATACAAGAGGGGATATGTAGGAATAGGTAGGACATTGTTAATGGACACATATTACACAGTGACTTGTTTTTGCAAGATAAAATGCAATCCTTGTAGCGAGACAACCCCTTCCAGTCTTCGTCATGGTGTTTATTTTTTACGCCCTTACTGACAAAGGACACATGGGTAAGTCAATTGTCATTAAGGAGCTACGTAATGTGCTCACATGTTCATTAGTATAGGCTTAGTACACTTCATTGCCTTTCTATGACTCTTACAGTCTCTGCATCTCTGTTGAAACCTGCTGATGACACTTTGTGACCCTCTAAGCTCAGTGACCACTTGTCTAGATCTCATGATGACTAGTGATGAGCGATTAGTCAAATTATTGTTATCGAGCCCATTCCTAACTTTGGGAATTATCGCGCCGATGTACGATATTCGATAATGATTAATCGTCGATTTCCATTAAAGTCTATGGGAGAGGAAGACTAGGTTTATTTTTAGACCCAAACAGGTGAAGAGGAGCTGTAATTACCATCCACAACAGTAAACTGGATACGTGGTACATCTTAGTCAAGACAATCAGGCTACAAGAGTCACAGAAAAAAATTCACAGGCTAAAATAATTCATTACGTTCAATGGCTATCTGAAAAGATGAGGACGGCGTAGCCATAGCAGGTACAGCAGTAGCAGCTACTACGGGGTCTCTTTGACACAAAAGAAGACACCGGTATTGGAAATGGCACATGGTAACTGGCAGGAGACCCTTATCACTTTTTGCACCAGGGACCAAGAACTTGTTATATATGTGGTGGCAGCAAGAACATCCCAACAGGGAACACAGAGGTTCAGCTGGCAGTGCCGTAGTTAGAGAGGGTTCGGTGAGAGCCAGGGCTGCCGTCAGTAATCTATTAACCGTTTTATGGCCACATGCAGCTAAATCAAATGGGGCGCTCACTTCCTATTTTTAATGTATCACCGGGCCCCTTTTGGATTAGGGCCCCTGACAGGAATACTTCCCTATTGGCAACCCCTCGCATCCATTTTAAAGTAGCCTGACCCCAAAACCAGCAAAAACGCCCTTATGGACCCTCAGAATAAAAATTCGCAATAAGAAATTGACTATTTTAAAAAAAACTATTTTTCCAATGCTACTGCTGCTATGGCTACTTGCCATTTTACTGCTGGCACATTGCTGACGTTGTTCCACCATGACATTAGAACGTGAAGAAGACTCAACAGATTCCTGCATTCTACTGTCAAAGCAGACCACAAAAGCAGTACAGATGCCCTTATGGACCATCAGAATAAAAAGTGCTGGAAGAAATAAGTATTTGAACCACTATTTTAGTTCACAGGACATTGACTATCCCTGTCCTTTCCCGCAGCCTGACCCTAAAACCCGCACAGATGCCCTTATAGACACTCAGAATAAAAAGTGCCGGAAAAAATAAGTATTTGAACTACTATTTTAGTAAACAGGACATTGACTATCCCTGTCCTTTACCGCTGCCCTTTACAGATGCCCTTATGGACCCTCAGAATAAAAATTTGCTCTAAGAAATTGACTCTTTAAAACAAGATTCTTTCCAATGCTGCTGCTGCAACTTGCCATTCTACTGCGGTCACGTTGCTGACGTTGTTCCACAATGACATTAGAACATGAATAAGATGCAATAGATGTCTCCAGTTTGTCAATGAGCCCTTTCTCAAATTCCTGCATTCTACTGTCAAATTAAGTGGGTTGAAGGAAATTGCTCACTTTTGATTTGGAACATGGATCAAGGAGGGTGGACACCCAATAACCGCTATCCAATTTGATTGCCTTGAGGCATGTGAAATTTGAAATCAATATGTGAAATAAGCTTTTTTTCAATACTATTGGTGTCTTTTACAGTGACCTGACCACCAAACCAGCAAAAATGTCCTTACTGACCATCAGAACTAAAATCACCAGAAATGATTATTTCAAAAAAGAGTTTTCTGAATAGGACATTGAGTATCGCTATCTTTTACAGCAGCAAGACCACAACAGCAGCAAAAAAGACCTTTTGGAGACTCAATAAAATTAGCAAGAATATGAGAGGGTGTGAATTAAGCTTTTTTTCACTACGTCCTTTACTATTGGTGTCTTTTACAGTGACCTGACCACCAAAACAGCAAAATGCCCTTACTGACCATTGGAATAAAAATCACCAGAAGAAATGATTATTTCAAGCAAGATTTTTCTGAATAGGACATTGACTATCGCTGTCTTTTAAAGCAGCATGACCCTAATACCAGACAAAATGCCCTTATGTACACTAAAATTTGCACGAAGAAATGAAGACGGTTTGACGGGGAGGTCCAGATGATGCAGCAACGCTGCCAGTCGGGCTGAAGCAGTGTGCGAATGCCGGAAGTGGGAGCTAAGACCTCAAGCCTTCCTCAGAATGCCCTTTTCCTTGGCGTCCTTTTTCTTCCTCTCGTTTTCCTGGACGAGCCCATACCCTTAATGTGCACAATGGCACCCTTCTTGTAGATGCGCCTGTATATTGACAAAGGCAGAGGGCCACTGACCGGAGTACTGCCCTATTTCCACCCCTGGCACTCCTTTCACAGTTGCCTGGCCCCAAAACCAGCAGAAATGCCTTGCTATGGCTACTTGCTCTGCTGTCACGTTGCTGACGTTGTTCCACCGTGACATTATAACTAGAGATGGGCGAAGTTCTCAGAAATTCGATTCGGTGACTTTCCCAACAAAATTAGTTTCGGTCCGAATTACTTCGGGACGAATCACGTTAAAAAACAGCTATTTCCAGTAGAACGTTGTGCCATGCTTAAATATGCAGAGGGAGCTTGGTATGGTCTTCATACAATGTTGTGTTTTAGTATGACATGCATATGACTGCCGCCGCTCTTAGAATCGCTTCACTATAAAATTCCCTGGGCACTTAAGAGGGCAAAACTGACCAAAAAACTCAAGCGGGAATGTAGCCTGATAAAGTCATGGCAGCGAAAGCTGGAAAAAAACAAGCTGAGGGCTCAGGTGGCAACATCAGTGACAGAGTGTTCGAGGTGACAGCAGCAGCCACAGCAGCATGAGGTCAGAGAGTGGCACAATGACATTCTGGAGGTGGCAAAAACAGGAGTAGGCCACAGAGTGGCACAATGACATAGTGTGTAGGTCACGGCAGCAGCCACAGCAGCAGCATGAGGTCAGACAGTGGCAAAATGACATTCTGGAGGTGGCAAAAACAGGAGTAGGCCAGAGAGTGGCACAATGACACAGTGTGTAGGTCACGGCAGCAGCCACAGCAGCAGCATGAGGTCAGACAGTGGCACCATGACACAGTGTGGAGGTCACGGCAGCAGCCACAGCAGCAGCATGAGGTCAGGCAGTGGCACAATGACATTCTGGAGGTGGCAAAACAGTAGTAGGCCACAGAGTGGCACAATGACAGAGAGTGGAGGTGACGGCAGCAACAGCATGAGGTCAGAGAGTGGCACAATGACACAGTGTGGATGTCACGGCACCAGCAACAGCAGCAGCAGCATGAGGTCATAGAGTGGTACAATGACAGAGTGTGGAGGTGGGTGGCAATACCAGTCCCTGGTAAAGATGGTGGCAGGCAGATGGAGAAACTGTCAGCAGATGTGTGGCATCAGGCGTGTGGCGGCATCAGAATAGTGGCTGAGGCAGGTAGTTTGAACCCAAACTCATTTCTAAAAGTTTGGGTGAGTCGTCATGGCTGACGTAATCTGACGCCTAAGGCATTGGTGTGTGGAAATCCTGGCCGATCCACGCCTGATTCATCTTGACAAAGGTCAGTCGTTCCACATTTCCCGTGGAGAAGCGGGTTCTCCTTGGGGTAACGATGGCCCCCCGCCGCACTGAATACCCCGCTCTGATGCCACACTACTGGCCGGGCAGGATAGCTTCTCCACTGCCAACTTGGCAAGTTGCAGCCACACATCCAGTTTGGCTGCCCAGTAGTCCAGCGGATCGTCTAACTGGGGTGGCAGAGTGCGGCCAAGTAGGCCACCACCTGTTGGTTCAGGGACTGCTCAAGGTCCTGCTGCTGCTGGCGACTGCCCCCCACTAGGCGGTGAAGGAAGCTGCTCATCAGTGACTCCAGAATTAGGTTGCTGCTGATGGAGCTGGTACTGCTCCACCCCCACCTTCCCCCAGCAGCCGCGGCAGTAGTATGTGAGCGCTGAAGAACCCCCGCCCAGACCTGTCAGAGGAGGGACGATGCCGGCACATAGGCAGCGGCCAACTGACTACGGAGGATTTCCCTATAGTATTTGAGTTTTTCCTCCCTCTCAGCAGCTGGAAAAAGGCTCCCATTTTGGACTGGTAGCGAGGGTCCAAGAGCGTGGAGAGCCAGAAGTCATCCCTCTGCCGGATGGTGATTATTTGGCTGTCACTAGCCAGGCAAATAAGCATGCATCTGCACAAGTGACTCTGAGGGACTCCCTACCTCCATCACCACTGTATACTGCAACAGTGCTTGCGGGTCATCTGCCTCATCTTCCTCATCTACATCCACCTCCTCCAGCTGCTCCTGCTCCTCCTATCTGGTCACCTGGGTAGAAAATCCACTCATTTCACCAGACAATGCTTCTGCTCCAATGTCCTCCTCTTCCTCCAGTTCAGTCCCTACCGGACTCATGTGGCCGCGAGATGTAGTCGCCACGTCTCCAGTCCCCTGCCCAAACAGATTTTTCAGCATCTGTTCCAGGACATGAAGCAGTGGAATGACTTTATTCATCCCGTAGTTCTGGCGACTGACAAATAACGTCACCTCCTAGAATGGCCTCAATAACGGCAGGTGTCACGCATGAGCTGCCACTGGCTGACATCAAAGTTACACAGGGGAGTACTCCTGTCCGCCTGGATCATCAAAAAATCGTTAATGGCCTTTCTCTGTTCATACAGTCGGTAAAACATGTGCAGGCTGGAATTCCAACGGGTGGAAACATCGCATATCAGAGTGTGTTGGTGGAGGCCCTTCTGCCGCTGCAACTCGAGGAGGGTGTTCCTGGCTTTGTAGGAATGGATGACGTGCATGCACAGTTTCCTGGCCATTTTTCAGAATTTTCTGAAGATCGGTGGAAGACTTCAGGAACCTTTTCACAACCAGATTGAACACATGCGCCGTGCCGGGCGCATGGACCATCCCTCCTCGGTGCATCGCGGACACCATATTACTCCCATTGTCCGTCACATGGTTCCGATTTGCAGTTGGGCGGAGAAAGCCACACATCGACTTTCTTGCTGCATGACGCGGGAGCAGTTCCTCCCTGTGTGACTTCGTTTCGCCGAGGAAAGCAGGTTGTTGAATTGCCTGACACCGCTGTGCCCTACACATGTGGTCTGATGGAGCTGTATTTGTGGACGCTGAGTGTGGTGGTGGTGGAGGGACGAGGAGGCGACATTGGCGCAGGAGACCGCAGTTTGACAACGTGGAAGGAGAAAGCGGCGTCTCTGTCCTAGGTTGTTGGTGTGCTGGGGCAGGAAGCACATTCACCCAGTGGCCGTAAAGGACATTGTAATGGCCCTGACCGTAGTTACAGCTCCAGACGTCTGTGCTGCCGTGCACCTTGGAACAAAACGATAAGCTCAAGGATGGCCCAACCTTCTGTTCTACATATTTTTGAATGGGCTATGTGCTGGTTACTGACTTTTTGGAAAAAGAAATTACGGCTTGGAACTCTCCATCTCCGGCTCGGCACAAGCCATTAGTTCTCTGTAACGGGGCAGAGTCACCATTTGGAAAGGAAGGGGATGCTGAGTACCAACAACAGGATACAGAGCACGGTCAACTTCTTCACATTAGGTTGGTTGGACGCACATTAGGTTGCTCTTTGCAATCGCCTCGATGAACGATGCTGGGACGCAATGAAGTAGGTGGAGCAGGGAGGCATCTGGAATGGAGATGGATGATGATGGCAAAGTGAAAACAGCTCCCTTCTGCTGAGGTGGTGGAGCATTGACTGGCTGCAATGGCATGCGTGCTACTGGCCGAATGCTGATGCTGTTGCTGCGGCGGCACAGTGTGGGACCACCACATCTGAGCCAAGTTTCTCCCAGGCCTCCAGCATGGTGACGATGCATGTGATAACGCAGGGCCATGGTGCAACGTTAGCTCCCTGGCCACGCTTAACTTTCTGCCACAGATTCTACATATACCCATAAATTTGGCTTCCTCCGGTGGTCTTAGCAAAGAACTGCCACAACGCCCGAGTTGCTGTATATACCGTCATCGTCTGCACTGAGTGACTACTATCACCGCTGCTCGCTGAACCCCTGTGCCACTACTTTCTTGGAGGCCTGCGCAGCGGGTTTTCTACCAGTGGCCCGCTTTGCTCCCGACCTCACACAGCTGCTACCATGTGTTCAACGCCACACAACCCACTTGCTGGCTGCGCCGCTGCCTGACGCGCAAGCCTGGGGGACGCCCTCTTCTCTGACGTTTGATGAAGCCCGTGCTTCACCCGGCTCCCAAGTGCGGTCGGCTACATCATCATCCGCGGTCTTGGTTTGCCAGAGGCTGACCCCTCACAAACATGACCTCCCGTGCCACTCTCGCATCTATACTTTGCCGCCTATGCAAGAATCAGGGGATATTGCCCCTTTTTCTGTCGCTGCCAAAAAGCTGTGACATGCCCTCCTCCAAATTGTTCATCCTCGCTATATTAGCGGCGTGAGCCAGACCACTTAGTAGATCTTGGCTGAGGGAACCGTGATGGACAGAGGGGGAATGAGGACAGGGTGAGGACCGTGGACTCCGCTCCCGGGCCATGTAACTAAGGGTTGTGTTGGGAAAAAAACGATCCAACGAAACTTGGCTGGGTAGATCAGATGTCATCGGGAAGGGAAGTAATGACCTAGTCACCATCAAGAACCCTTGGGTGCTGGGTCAAAACCACGGCCGTTAGATGACAGCGGCAGTTGTGCCTCTCACCGAGTTGACCCCTGCTGCCGAAGTACCCTTGCTGTGCTGCGACCTGGACACTGCTCAGGAATGTTTTGTGCCAACTGCCACTCGCAGGTGAAGAGCATGCCATATCTCTGTTGACATACTGTTTGTTCTAAAATGTACACACACTGTTGATGAAGATATTGTATATGATAATTACCACCCTGTGTATTTGACTCCAAATGAACCCAGTACAACGCCTGGGTAACCCTGGATATAATTGCGCTCCACAAATGGCCTGGAAAAATTGACCTTGTATGTTCCGTTTAAAAACACTTTGTTGTACTGAATATAAAAGCCAAACAGTCTTAATTTCTTCGGTTATGAATTATGCTACAGGGCAAATTTGATTCTTTGGCATGTGAAAATGAATGTTTTTTTAGTGACACAACAGCAGAAAAACGCTTAATTATCCTGGATCTGTTAAATTGCGCAAAGAATATGAGCAACCAAAAATTACCAGCTTTTTGTGGCGTGTTAAAAACAGCGTGTATTTTAGGAACACAAAAACAGAAAATCTTGGTAATTAACACTTCGGTTATGAATTATGTATCAGGCAAATTTGCTTCTTTGGCGGTGAAAAAGACGTTTCTTTTAGTGACCACAACAGAGAAACAACGCTTAATTAACCCTGGATGTAAATTGCGCAAAAGAAATATTGCTACCAACAATTACCATGCTTTGTAGCGTGTTAAAATGGCGTGTATTTTACGGTAAGACAACAGAAAAAACTTGTTAATTTAACTTTGGTTTGTGAATTATTGCTACTAGGCAAAATGTATTTTTTGGCGGTGAAAAGAACGTTTAGTATACTAAGTTCAACTGCTGCAGAATAAATAACTTAGGTTAAACCTTGGATGTAAATTGTGCAAAATGGACATGTGCTGCCTCATATTACCAGCTTTGTAGCGTGTTAAAATGGCGTGTATTTTACGGTACAGAACAGAAAAACTTGTAATTAACCTTCGTCTATGAATTATGCTACAGGCAAAATGTATTTTTTGGCGGTGAAAAAGAACGTTTCTTTTACTAAGTTCAACTGCAGAAAATACTTATTTAAACCCCTTGGATGTAAATTGTTGCAAAAGAAATGTGCTGCCAAAAATTACCAGCTTTGTAGCGTGTTAAAAGGCGTTTTATTTTAGGGAAAACACAACAACAGAAAAACTTGTAATTAACCTTCGGTTATGAATTATGCTACAGGCAAATTTGCTTCTTTGGCAGTGAAAAGAACGTTTCTTTTAGAAACCAAAACAGCAGAACAACATTTAAATTTAACCCCGGGATGTAAATTGCGCCAAATAAATGAGAACCAAAAATTAAGGGGTATTTGGATTGAAAAAATTGCTGTTTCTTTAACTGAATACAACAGGAACAGGCTTTAGATAACCCTTGGACATTCAATGTGCTGTGAGCAGATAGCATTAAAAAGTATATGCAGCTGTATTGGACGCACACTGGACTTCAGTTCCAATACCCCACGAAATCAGAATTAGAACGTAAGAGACGCAGTCTCTGAGACAAGCTGTGACATCCCCCAAAATCGCTGTATAAAAGTTTTTTAGTATGAGATATCATAAGCAGCTGCGGCAGCACCTTCCCTACTCAATACAGTGAGAGCGGTATGAGCTCCCAGCGTCGCGCCCGGACTTATATAATGCGGTGACGTCCAGAATCCCGCCGGTCTCTGATTGGCTTCATCTCTGCATATGTCATTTAGGCTATGCCTTTGTTTCCTCCCAGAGTTCTTTGCCCCATGTAAACCATGTGCTCGCAGCCATTTTATCAATCAAAACACGCTTCGTTCCGCAAGCACCCAAACTTCGAATTCGTTCAGAACCGAAGTTTTCCTGAAATTCTTAAATGAAGTCCACTTGTTAGAATCAATTCGCCCATCTCTAATTAGAAGTGAATCAGACGCAACAGAGGTCTCGAGTTGATCAATGAGCACGGTCTCAAATTCCTGCATTCTACTGTCAATTTGTGTGGGTGGAAGGAAAGTGCTGACTTTCGCTTTGTAACGTGGATCAAGGAGGGTGGCCACCCAGTAACTGCTGTTGATTTTGATGGCCTTCATGCATGGATCATGTTGGAGGAAATGGAGCATCCAAGCACTCATGTGAGAGATGCTGCCAGGATTTCCCAAGCTCGGGGTTGAAGGGCACTAAACAGATCTTCTTCGTCTTCCTCCTCTGCCTCAAATCTGTGCCAACCTATTTCCAATGCAGGGACATCGGTACCGTCGGTGTCCAGCCATACCTCCTCCTCCTCCTCCGCTTCCTCATCCTCAGCATCAACACAGCCCTGATTGGCCTCAGATGCTGTACACTGAGAGCTGAAGCGCTGCCCTGCAGCAGCCCTGGACCCCGAAGCACCGCCTAACGAAGACCTATAAAGTTGGGAAACTGTCGGGCCTTCTTGATCTGATGGCGAGTAAGGCTGTGTGTCTGCATCTGTGTCCGCCAGTAGGAAAGAGCCTGGCAATGCTGACATTCAAGCTTTTCTTTGGGGTGAAAGCCTTTCTTCTGCTCCCACACCTGGTACACAGAAGGCTGGCTGCTAGACTGGCCGCTATATGGCGTACAGGTCAAACTGGTGGAAGGAGAAGGGGTAGGCTGTGTCTCTGGTGGTTTTGGTGGTAATCGGGTGACGGTGTGTGGCACTGGGGCTGATCCTTGCTCATGCCACTGCGGGAAATGGGCAGCAGAGGTCTTGGTCTTGGAAGTGGCGGAGGAGGAAGAGGAGACAGAGGGTGTCACAGTGGTTGGAAGCCCAGTACCTGTGTGGCCTTTTTCCTCCAAGTGACTCCTCTTGCTTTACATGCTTGCTTTAGATGCATGTGCCTATTCATGTTCGTGGTGGTTAAACACTTTAGATTCTTCCCTCTATTGACGTGTTGACAGAAAATTCGGCATATGACGTCACTGAGGCTTGATGGAAAAAGGCTTCACAGGTCCTGGACCTCTTCGATGGCAATAACCTAGTAGGGGTGTTTCCGTTGCCAATAATGATCATGGCTGGCGGCCTAATCTCAGCGGACTTGTGCGACTGCTCTCTCCCTTTCTGAGGCCGGACCCGCACTGACAGTAGCCCCATCATCTTCCTCCTCGTCCATTGATGAGGCATTCGCAAGCAAAGGCTGCTGAAAAGACCACAATGGATCTGCAATGTCATTATCAACATCATCATCATCACGGGTGACTTCCTTGTCCTGGCAGTCTACATCCTGAAGCTACGGGCTAGAAGCCACAGGCACTGCAAGGTTTGTACCAACTGGCCAGCTTCCTTCTCCTCTGATGGCATCAGCGATTGGTTGTCAGAGCAGACAAAATCATCCTCTTTGGCCTCTTGATCTTTTGAAATGCCTTCTGACCCCAACCGCATTGTGTCATCAAAGAGTTCTTCAGAACATGGATTATCCACAGTGGTCTGTACATTGGTTAACATTTGGGCTGCCTTTGCTTCAGGTTGGACGGATTCTGACGATGATGATGACAACATTTGTGGCCGTGACTGGTAGGACGATGACGTAAAACCGCTGAATGCAGGTTGCGTTAACCACTGAAGAACAGATTGGCGACGCTCTTCATTACTGAGATTCACAGGTAACCAACCAAGCAATAACAGGCCTGTCTGTCCTACAACTGACGATGTGCTCGCTTGTGTGTTGGCCAGAGCACTGAAAGGAGCGCCTTCTCTCGTACCTCTAGCTCCATGCCCTCTCCCCTCTTTGCTTGCTTGCCACCTGTAATTCGCTCCATGTTCAGAAAGATAAATAGTAAAAAGGTCTAGAAGATTTTTTCACAGTCTCTTAATCAAAAACTGTACTGCAAAGTCAGCAAATCACAGGTGTTCTTAAATCCCTATAATTTCCAACTGGCAACTAGGATTAGAAACAGAATAGTTTCTATCAAATATCTGTGAAATGCGGTCTTGTGGAAGAACCGTAACACCAAATCAACAGTGTTCTTCCTTCAGTTCCTGAGATTTACAACTGCCAAGTAGGACTAGCAATTGACTTTTTTCTACAGATTATCTAAGAACTGCGGTCTTTTCTGACCAGGAGTAGAAATAGAAATGTTTTCTAAGGAATATGGAATAAATGTGGTCTTTTCTCACAACTGACAACCAGGAGTACAAATAGAATATTTTTCTACAAATTATCTAAGAACTGCAGTATTTTCGGACAACTGACAAGCACGTATAGACATAGAATTTTTTTTCTAAGGAATATGGAATAAATGTGGTCTTTCCCCACAACTGACAACCAGGAGTACAAATAGAATATTTTTCTACGAATTATCTAAGAACTGCGGTCTTTTCGGACAACTGACAAGCACGGATAGAAATTTTTTCTAAGAAATATGGAACAAATGTGGTCTTTTCCCACAACTTACAACCAGGAATACAAATAGAATATTTTTCTACAAATTATCTAAAACTGCGGTCTTTTCGGACAACTGACAAGCACGGAAAGAAATAGACATTTTTTCTAAGGAATATGGAATAAATGTGGTCTTTTCCCACAACTGACAACCAGGAGTACACATAGAATATTTTTCTACGAATTATCTAAGAACTGCGGCCTTTTCGGACAACTGACAAGCACATATAGAAATAGATTTTTTTTTCTAAGGAATATGGACTAACTGTTGTCTTTTCCCACAACTGACAACCAGGGGCACAAATAGAATATTTTTCTACGAATTATTTAAGAACTGCGGTCTTTTCGGACAACTGACAAGCACGAACAGAAATAGACATTTTTTCTAAGGAATATGAAGTAAATGTGGTCTTTTCTCATAACTGACAACTAGGAGTACAAATAGAATATTTTTCTACAAATTATCCAAGAACTGCAGTATTTCCGGACAACTGACAAGCACATATAGAAATATAATTTTTTTCTAAGGAATATGGAATAAATGTGGTCTTTTCCCACAACTGACAACCAGGAGTACACATAGAATATTTTCCTACGAATTATCTAAGAACTGCGGTCTTTTCGGACAACTGACAAGCACGGAAAGAAATAGACATTTTTTCTAAGGAATATGGAATAAATCTGGTCTTTTTCCACAACTGACAACCAGGAGTACAAATAGAATTTTTTTCTACGAATTATCTAAGAACTGCAGTCTTTTCGAACAACTGACAAGCACGGATAGAGATAGAAATTTTTTCTAAGGAATATGGAATAAATGTGGTATTTTCCCACAGCTGCCAACCAGGAGAACAAACAGAATATTTTTTCTATGAATTATCTAAGAACTGTGGTCTTTTCGGACAACTGACAAGCATGGATAGAAATAGACTTTTTTTTCTAAGGAATATGGAATAAATGTGGTCTTTTTCCCCAACTGCCAACCAGGAGTACAAATAGAATACTTTTCTACTAATTATCTAAGAACTGCGGTCTTTTCGGACAACTGACAAGCACGAATAGAAATAGAAATTTTTTCTATGGAATATGGAATAAATGTCGTATTTTCCCACAACTGACAACCAGGAGTACAAATAGAATATTTTTCTACGTATTGTCTAAGACATGTAGTCTTTTCTGACAAGCAGGGGTAGAAATATAAATATTTTCTAAGGAAGACCTAATAAATGTGGTGTTTTCTGACAACTAGGAGTACAAATAGAATAAACTCTTTAGAACAGTGATTTCTTATGAGAGATGAACGTAGCTGTGTATGATGCAGAAGTTCACACCACAACAAAGGGACCCCTCTCCTCACACACTGCCTTCAGGCAGTGCAGGGCAATGCAGAAATAAAATAGGGTGCTATCTCACAGTGATTTGATATGAGATATATGTCTCATGCAGAAGTTCAACCCACAACCAAGGGCCCCCCCCTACTCAGACACTGGTTGCAGGAAAGGCAGGGCAATGCAGAAATAAAATAGGGTGCTATCTCACAGTAATTTGTTATGAGAAATATGTCTGATGCAGAATCTGTTCCCCCACCACCCCGAACCAAGCGCCCCCCCTCCCCTGCAGCCTGCAGCTAGGCAATTCAGGGCACTGCAGCTGTATTCAAATCTCTGACTAATACTGACTAGAATTGCTTAATCTTGCTATACCCTAACTTAACTAATCTATCAAGGAGCCTTTTCAGTGGTTAAAATGCTGGGAAATAATGTCTGCCAGCTTTTATAAAAGCTAAGCAGAGAGACAACGATCCGTTCTGTGTGAAAGCTAATGGCGCCGAGCAGGAAGTGTAGTGATATAGATAAAACAGGGTCATGTGATTTTAGCAGCCAATGAGATCCCTACACCCCCACTGGTGACGTTCTTGACCCCCCTCTGTGGTCTGTGCTGATTGGCTGGCCGCTAAAATTACAGGAAGCAGCGAAAATGGCGCGATTTGAATCCTCAATAACGATTATTTATAAGATTTTAAGGAAAATAATCGAAACGTATCGGAACCTCGATAAATGTGAAAATCTGCTCAATTTCAATTTTTCTCGATTATATCGCTCATCTCTAATGATGACAAAATGTAAACAGCATGATGAGGAGGACTGTTGAAATCCCAATTCAAATTAATACCTAAATTTATTGGGCGATTCAGGGATCAAACACCTGTTTTAAATTTTGCCTTTAAGCTCTTTGTTAGGCTATGTCTACATGGCACTGGGTTCTGGGCGGATTTTCGGAGGATTCAGTATTTAGAATCCACCAAAAATCCGACTGTAACCAATGTCGCATAGACCGCAATAGAAAATCTGTGCTTTATTCTACACGGCACAGATTTTCTACTGTTGGATTTCTAAACTGCTGGAAGATAACTCATGTTTTGGTGGATTCCCGTAGAGTCAATGTACTGTACCAAATCCGTACAATGGACCAAATCCGAAAACCGACCACCGTTTTTGTGCAAACCCGTGCCAAAAAAACATGGTACAGCGATGCTACAATACCGTTGGATTTTTGACAATTGGACATGTACATTAAGAGATGCTCTCATTTACTTAATTTTTAAAAACTTTTTAAAAAATGTTATATTTATTCTGAAGTTTCAACCAAAAGCCAAATATCCCTACCTTTTGTGTAGGAGTGAGTAGTAGCTTTTATATGTGCAACATACATTCATTATTAAGAATTTTATTGCATATCATTTTTTTCTATTATTTCTAATTGCATCTTTTGTTCCCAATTGTTGGACTCTCAGGGCGACATGTATGAACCTCGCAGCGTCGGAGCGCACGTTTTCGCCAGTTTTCCGGCGAAATTTGCGCCTCATGTATGTCGGTGCCGAGGTGCGCTCATACATGCCGTGTAAAGTCCGCCGCGCCTCGCCAGTGAGTGAGGCGCAGTGCGGGACTTAGGCGCAGTGCGGGACTGCGCCTAAGATTGGGCGTCCTGCGTAGAGCGCTCATACATGCCGTGAAAAGTCCGCCGCGCCTCGCCAGTGTGTGAGGCGCAGTATGGGGACTTAGGCGCAGTGCGGGACTGCGCCTCATATTCGCCATCCGAGGAGGTGCGCTCATACATGCGGGTAAAAGTCCACCGCGCCTCGCCAGAGTGTGGGGCGCAGTGCGGGACTTAGGCGCAGTGCGGGACTGTGCTGAACATGTATTCCGATTCGAGACAGGCTGGAAAACAGCGAAAAATCATTAAAGATGTCCATGCGGCATGGAGTATGAATAAAAAAATCGCATTTATTAGGTGTAAAACATTATCTGAAAAAGAGCTCAAACCTACTAAAAAAAATACATAAAGAAAATCACTTTCCAAAAATCAAGAACGGCGCTATATCAGGAATTTGGATATTGGAAATTGCCGGGAAATACAGTAATTCAAATTCTATAAGCGCGTCTCATTGGTCGTCAAAACCAGCCAATCAGAATAGGAGCGACAGGAACCCATTGTAACCTATGGAGAAGTATGGAACAATCAAAACAAAGGCGGGACAGTTCAAAATACAGTAAAAATGCAGAAAAGAGCTGATTGGTTGAGCTAGTGGGGGCTTGGCTATCCCGGCCAATCAGAGCGCGAGCTACTTTCTCCCATTGTAGTCTATGGAGAGATGGGGCACTGAAATCTCAGCGCCGTGCGGCATGGAGTATTAGTAAATAAAATAGTTTTTATTAATTGTAAAACATTCTCTGTAAAAGAGCTGAAACCTTCTATAAACATACAGAAATAAAATCACTAACAACGCGTTTGTCGCCGAAACCGGCGCAACATAGGGAATTGGGATATTGAAAATTGCCGGGAAATACAGTAATTCAAATTCTTTAAGCTCTTCTCATTGGTCGCCAGAAACCAACCAATCAGAATAGGAGTGACAGGGACCCATTATAACCTATGGAGAAATATTGACCAATCAAATTCAAAGGCGGGACAGTTCAAAATACAGTAAAAATGCAGAAAAGAGCTAATTGGTTGAGCTAGCAGGGGCTTGGCAATCCTGGCCAATCAGAATAGGAGTGACAGGGACCCATTATAACCTATGGCGAAATATTGACCAATCAAATTCAAAGGCGGGACAGTTCAAAATACAGTAAAAATGCAGAAAAGAGCTGATTGGTTGAGCTAGCGTGGGCTTGTCTATCCTGGCAAATCAGAGCGCGAGCTACTTGTCCCATTGTAGTCTATGGCCAGATCGGGGCAATGAAATCTCGGCTCTCAGCGCCGTGCGGCATGGAGTATGATTAAAAAAATCATTTTTATTAGGTGTAAAATATTATCTGAAAAGAGCTGAAACCTTCTATAAACATAAATCAATCAAATCCCTAACAACGCTTGTCGCTGTCACCGGCGCTAAATCAGGAATTGCGATATAGAGAATTGCCGGGAAATACAGTAATTCAAATTCTTTAAGCTCTTCTCATTGGTTGGCAAAACCAGCCAATCAGAATAGGAGCGACAGTGAGCCATTATAAGCTATGGAGAATTATTGACCAATCAAATTCAAAGGCGGGACAGTTCAAAATACAGTAAAAAAGGCAGAAAAGAGCTGATTGGTTGAGCCCAGGTGGCAGATATGAATCCACCAATCATATGTAGTGCGTCTATTTTGAGTGGAGCAAGAAGGGCGCGATAGAAGGGCGCCCTAAAAGTTATTACTGTCTATGGGAAATATTCTAGTACTGTGATTGGTTGGGGGGAAGAGGGCTCGTCCTGCTTAGCCAATCAGCGGCTGAGCTACATTCTCATAGAATTCTATGGGGAAAAGAAATGCAGAGTGAGCTCTGTTTGTGATTGGCTAAGTTAAAAGAGAGGCGGTTATTTTGACCAATGGGAGAGCGAGCGACGCTCTTATGTGTTTTCTAATGCAATCTATAATAAAACTGTACATGGCCGAAATCAAATGATAAGACTCATTAAGTTGTACCGATCTGTATATAAAATGAACGATAATATGGGGGTAACGAAAAAAAATATTAATTCAATAAATTTATTTTTATTTCTTTATTTTCGTCACACCCATACTATTGATCCTTGACTAACGAAAATAAAGAAATAAAAATGAATTTATTGAATTAATATTTTATTTTTCGTTACCCCCATATTATTGTTCATTTTATATAGAGATCGGTACAACTTCGGGAGTCTTATCATTTGATTTCGGGGGTGGTTTGGTTCACTATAATCCGTTGACCCTTGGTGATGTATTGAACTGATGTTTTTGTATTTATTTATGTGATTTTTTGATACTGTTTATCACTGTATGATGTATAGTATTATGTTTCAGTGGGATTAGTTGGTTGTACATTTTTTTATTTGGGTGTGATTTTGTCTGTTACTGTTATATATTTTTTATTGTTTATAATAAGATCTAATAAAGTATTGTTTTTACATTTCTATACTATTATATTGGATACAATTTCTTTTGGTATTCTTTCTTTAAAGGACTTTGATTAGCCCTTATACTGAAAGCATGTCAATAGGATATGCCATCACGGCAGACTCACACTTAGAACGGGCCCCATAAACTCCCGGCTTAGAATGGGAAGTAACGGCACTTGCGCGGTTACTCTCTATTTATTTCAGTAGGAGTTCAGAGTAAAACTAAGTGGTTGCATTCAGTTGTATTCGGAACTCTCTTTGAAATAGATGGAGAGTAACCACGTAAGTGTAGCCACTTAACCATTCTAAACCCTGGGGTTATGGGGGCCCATTATTAACACTGATGCCACATCCTATTGCTAAAGTAGAGGATACATGGCACACAAAATTGAAAGATTGAAGTATAAAAAGGGAGTTTTTTTTAATTATGTAGGCTCAATGTGCAAACAACATAGGTGAAGGATGAGGAAAGGGAAACAAATTAAAGTTCATGTTATAGGAGATTCCACATAGAATGGGGGCATCTGGTATCATTATTAGTAGTAATAGTATTCTGTCTTATTTTGTAGAGGTATTGACCACTGTATGCTTTGAGACAGAGAGAGTCTGGTTTCTCCCTAGCCTGTCATCCACATTGTGGAAAAGAGATGCAGAATTCCAATAATGGCTCTGGTAGAAGTAGACGGTTTTTACGTTTATCGGAATATCGCAATATCGCAATAGTTTCCGTGAAAATCTTAAAGATAATCTTTATCACGTTTACAATCGCGCCATTTTTCATGCTTCCTGTAATTTTGGCGGCCATCCAATCAGAGAAGAGCATAAAGCAGGGTGATCTGGGTGTACAACATCATGATTGGGCGGTATATGGATCTCATTGGCTGCAAAAATCACATGACCTCGTTTTATGTATGCAACTCCATTTCCTGTTCAGCGTAATTTCTCACTGATCTCACTACAGAGCAAACGTTGATTGCCTGTCCAATAGCTGTTGTCACAGTCAGAGGGGCAGTCTACTTTTAAAACAGAAAACCATCTTGTAGTTGTAAAGCTTAGGATATAGTTAAAATTAGAGAATTTAAGTTCTGATTTATTTAGATATAGACTTGTAAAGAAATCTAATGCTGTGTGCAGCCAATGGGCGTGGGGGTTGAGGGGGGGGGCCCCTCAACTCATATGGAAAAAGCATTTTTTTTAATACTTTGTGGCCAGCAGACCTCCCACTGGAGGTGAAATTGTTCCTTTTGTTTTTGCATTTTTATTGGTGTATGTGCATCCCATTTTTTTGCCAATAGTCCCCTTGTACGCAAATTCTTTACAGATATTTTATAGTAACTGCCGGCTGTTGTCATTGGTGGCAAAACCGCCATATGTAATCCATATAACTGTTCAATACTTCTATTTCACTCGGTGTGTCTCAGTTTTGCGCTAATCGTGCACTTGTACGCAAATTGTTTTACACATATTTCATAGTAGCTGCCGCCTATTGTCAGTGGTGGCAAAACCACCATATGTAATCCATACAACTGTTCACTACTTCTATTTCACTCGGTGTGTCTCAGTTTGGCGCTAATCGTGCACTTGTACGCAAATTGTTTTACACATATTTCATAGTAACTGCCGCCTGTTGTCAGTGGTGGCAAAACCGGCATACGAAATCCGTTATAATGTTCAATACTTCTATTTCACTCAGTGCGTCTCAGTTTGGCGCTAATCGTGCACTTGTACGCAAATTGTTTTATACATTATTTCAAAGTAACTGCCACCTGTTGTCAGTGGTGGCAAAACCGCCATATGTAATCCATATAACTGTTCAATACTTCTATTTCACTCAGTGCGTCTCAGTTTGGCGCAAATTATGCAGTTGTACGATAGATTGTTGAAAACTATCAATTGCTAGTCCTACTGGGCAGTTGAAATCTCAGGGGATGAAGGAAGAGCACTGTTGATTTGGTGTTACGGTCCTTCCACCATACCGCATTTCACAGATATTTGATAGAAACAATTCTGTTTCTAATCCTAGTTGGCTGTTGGAAATTTGAGGAATTTAAGAATAACTGTGATTTGCCATCTCTGCAGTACAGTTTCTCAATAGGAGACTGTGAAAAACTCTTCCATACCTTTTAAATTTTTATCTTTCTGAACATGGAGCGAACTGCAGGTGGTAAGCGAGCAAAGAGGGGTGTAGGACATGGAGGTAGAGGTACAAGAGAAGGTGCTCCTTCCAGTGCTGGTGACAACACGCAACCCAGGGATCGTCGGTTGCAGGACGTCAGGCCTATCTCGCGGGGTCAGTGCCCTGTGAATCTCCAGTAAACGAACAGCATCGCCAATCTGTTCTTCAATGGTTAAGGGAAAACCTGCACCCAAGCAGTTTTACCTCCGTCCTCCAGTCACGGCCACGAATGTCATCATCATCATCGTCAGCATCCGTCAAACCCGAAGCGCAGGCAGGCCAAATGTCAACTTGTGTACCCACCACTGTGGATAATCCATTTTCTGAATACCTATTGGATGACACAATGCGGTTGGGGTCAGAAGGCATTTCAAAAGATCAAGAGCCCAAAGAGGATGATTTAGTCTGCTCTGACGCCTAATCGCTGATGCCATCAAAGGAGGAGAAGGAAGTTGGGTTTCAGTCGCCAAAAAATCCCGAGCGGTCGGCAAACGCCTTGCATTTCCCTGTTGCTTGTAGCCCGCAGCTCCAGGATGTAGAAGGTCAGGACGAGGAAGTCTCCTGTGCTGCTGCTGATGATGATGGAATTGCTGATCCAACGTGGTTTTTTCCGCAGAATTTCCCTTGGGGAAGGCGTTGATCATTGGACGAGGAGAAAGAGGA
Source organism: Phyllomedusa bahiana (assembly GCA_025379985.1). NCBI lineage: Eukaryota > Metazoa > Chordata > Amphibia > Anura > Hylidae > Phyllomedusa > Phyllomedusa bahiana. The sequence continues at coordinate 66,699 of JAODAL010015535.1, forward strand.
TAGGGTAGTGTCAGTACGGGAGGGCCCTCAAAAAGGGAGCGGTGGTCGCACAAGGGTCCGCTGAGATTATTCCGCCAACCATGATCAGCGGGAAACATCGTCCTCGTTTCGCTGTCAAAAAAGGCCCAGGACCTCTGAAGCTGGGCCTTTTTCGATCAAGCTCGATTGCCCCAGCGTTGTCATTTTCCGCATTTGCCATTAAACGCATCAGTAGGGGGAAAGAATCTTAAGGTTTAACTACCCCCAAATGTTTGTCACATGCAGCGAATGCATGAGTTGAAATGGAGGGAAAAACTTGGCGAAAAAAGGCCACACTGGCCCTGGGCTTCCAACCACTGTCCACCCTCTGTTTTCCACATCCTCAGCCATTTTTAAGAACAAGCGTTCTTTGCGGGCCCATGTCCCTCAGCAGCATGAGCAAGGATCAGCCTCCGCTTCAGCCTCCACTGTCGCCCGAGTACCACCAGCACCACCAGAGACACAGCCTACCCCTTCTCCTTCCACTAATTTCACCAGGATGACATACAGTGGCCAGTCTAGCAACCAACCTTCCGTTTGCCAGGTGTGGGAGCAGAAAAGACACTTTACCCAAACCATCCCAAAGCCAAAAGCCTGAATGTCGGTATTCAAAGGCTTTTGACCTTGGAAATTTGCCTTTCCGTCTGGCTCTGATCGTGCACTAGTACGCAAATTGGTCTATACATATTTCATAGTAACTGCCACCTGTTGTTAGTGGTGCCAAAACCGCCATATGTAATCCATATAACTGTTCAATACTTCTATTTCACTCAGTTCGTCTCAGTTTGGCGCAAATCGTGCACTTGTATGAAAGTTTGTTGAAAACTATCAATTGCTAGTCCTACTGGGCAGTTGTAAATCTCAGGGACTGAAGGAAGAACACTGTTGATTTGGTGTTACGATTCTTCCACCAGACCACATTTCACAGATATTTGATAGAAACAATTCTGTTTCTAATCCTAGTTGGTTGTTGGAAATTAGAGGGATTTAAGAATACCTGTGATTTGCCATCTTTTCAGTACAGTTTCTCAGTAGGAGACTGTGAAAAACTCTTCCATACCTTTTACATTTTTATCTTTCTGAACATGGAGCGAACTGCAGGTGGTAAGCGAGCAAAGAGGGGTGTAGGACATGCCTTTCCGTCTGGTGGACCCAGATGCGTACCACCACGTCATGGCCCTTGCCTGCCCCCAATACCAGATGCCGAGCAGGCATTACTTTTCCAGAAAAGCAATTTCCTGCCCGGCAGCCCCGTGTCATCTAAAATCTCAGCGCGTGTCTGATCTGTGTCCGGGCAAGGTTCATCTCACAGTTATATGGACTTTGTAAGCAACGGCCAGGCCGCTATATCTTGTGACGCTCTGGGTGAGCTTGGTGGATGTCTCTGGTGATGACGGTGGCTCTCAGGCACGGCGCACGCTCTTCAAAACCACAGGGGATGGTGCAGGGTTCTTTCACCCAAGGTCCACGCGTACCATCACGTGCCCAGGCCGTGTTGAAATTGATATGTCTTGAAGACCATAAACACACCAGTCAAGAGCTGTGGACGGCTCTGCGCAACGAGACCGAGCGGTGGCTGGGTGACAAGAACCTTGTGCCAGGCAAGGTGGTGTGCGATAACGGGCGAAATCTCCTGGCCGCCCTTAAGATCGGTATGCTGGAGCATATCCCTTGCCTGGCACACGTCATGAAAACCCCGTCATCCAGAAAATTTTTAAAGCGCTACCCGGGTTTTCGGGCTGCCTGTGAGGGGAAAGGGTCGAGGTCTGAGCTCACATTCCCAGTTCGCACCCTGCTGCGTCCCGGCTGGCTGCGTTACAGCGTCAAACTTGGCCTTCTGGTCACCGTCTCATTGTTGACGTTGGAACATCTGGAATTCCACCCTCCACATGCTCCAGCGATTGTGGAAGCAGCGCAATGCCATTACGCAGTAAGAAGTGACACATGGCCATGACAAGCAGCGGTGTGGACCTCGGGGTGTTGAACCACCGAGAGTGGAGGCAGGTGAAAGAGCTCTGCACAATCTTTGCGAGTTTTGAAGAAGCTACCAAAATGGACAGTCAGGACAATGCCCTTGTCAGCATGAGCATAGTGGTGATCTTAGTTCTGGAAAAGTGTTGGCACCTGAAACAGCGGTCCACAGCGCGGAGGAGTAGACGGACAAAATGCGGAACAGAGCTTACTTCCGTCGATCCAGAAGGCCGACAGTTTCACAACTTTATCGTCTTCGTTAGCGGTGGTGCAAGGCGGCCGCTCAAGCTTAGGTAATCTCTGAGGCAAGTCAGGTCTTTGTTGAAGCTGAGACGGGGAAGCGGAGGAGGGGTTAGGTATCCTGGAACGATGTTACGATGTCCCGCCTGGAAGAGGTTGGCATGGATTCGGGTGGAGGAGAAGGGGTGAGGAAGATCAGTTTGTTAGTGCCCCTCGACCCAGAGGCTTTGGAATCCAAAAGGCTCCATCTCTCACATGAGTGCTTGGATGCTCCATTTCCTTTCCCAACATGATCCTGCATTAAGGCCAAATTTAAATGAAAACGGTACTGGGTGGCAACCTCCGATCGGGTGCAAAGCAAAAACTCAGCACTTTCCTTTACACCACCCAATTGAGGTAAAATGCAGGAATTGGAGACTGTATCATTGATCAACTGGATACATTGTTGGTTACTTCAAAGTTCTTTAAATGTCACAGGTGAACAATGACAGCAAACTTGAACATAGACTTCCAAGTAGCCGTAGCAAGGGACCAGCAGCAGCAAGCATTGTGGCAGAAGCTAATGGCTGACCCCGGGAATCCCTATTTACCACCTCACAATGCCCGTAAGCAGGGCACACAAGACACACAGGGGACCGGGTTAAGATCATGGTGCACTAGGGCTATTGCGTTCAACACCAATGTTTTTGGATATGTTCCAGAACCAATTGACTTCTGGGTATCCAAAAAGGATGAATGGCGAGCTCGCTCGCCAAAGCCAATAGAGGTGTTGTCCTGTCAGCAGTCAAACATCATATCTGATCGGACCCTTTAGCACAGCTGGAGGAGTCATTACAGACACAACCCCTCAGCTTTCCATGATAAAGTGGATCGTTAGATTTCATCGATGAATCAGGGGGGATCTCTGGGTGTTGTGTGGCCCCAAATTGCTGAGGTCAACGATTAAGTTGCGGTCTAATTCCATTCTCTTCCCAAAGAAATGGTCCTCTTGAAAAAAAAATTTAAAATGATCATTTCTTACTGCAATTTTTATTCTGAGTTCCCAAAAGGTCATTTTGCTGGTTTTGCGGTTAGGAGATTGTAAAAGACACCAGTTTCTACACGGTTTCATAAAAAAAAAACATATTTCATTTACTCACTTCTTCATGAAAATTTTAAGCACTGTCAATGGTTTTAGGATCATGGTGCAGTGAGATATAGCTATAATCAGGGTCCTTTGGAACAGAAATGTGGGTTCTAAGTGGCATTTCTCCCTCACAATTTTTAACAGTGGCTGAGAAGTCATTTTCATAATTCTTTGGGTTATGTTGCTGTGAAATACAGCTATACTACAGGTGCTATTATAAAATATGTGGTTTCTAACAGACATTTGTGCTTCACAATTGTCAACAGTGGCTGAAGGGTAATGTTTTGAATTTTTGGGGCATGGTGCTGTGAAATACAGCTATACTACAGGTCATATTGTACAAAATGTGGTTTCTAACAGACATTTGTTTTTCACAATTGTCAACTGTGGCCGAGGGTCATGTTTTGAATTTTTGGGGGCATGGTGCTGTGAAATACAACTATACTACAGGTCCTATTGTAAAAAAATGCGGTTTATAACAGACATTTGTTCTTCACAATTAACAACAGTGGCTGAAGGGTCATGTTTTGAATTTTATGGGGTATGGTGCTGTCAAAAACAGGAATAGGTTGAACACTGTTAATGGACACATATTGCAAAATGACTTGTTTCTGCAAGATCTTTAACATATCTAGCAATCCCTGTAGTGAGACAACCCATTTAATGCAATTAAAAAAAAGAGAAACAAAGACGTGTTGGGATTCCATCCTATTTTAAAAGTGTGTTTTCTAGAATTAAACTACTAAAAAACTTGCATGTACAAAAAAGCTGATACAAATATTCCTCTGAATTGTACAAGGGAGGTACAGGAAGACTTGAACAGATGTAGGTTTTTCAGAGGACATGTAGTATGGAGCACATTCACCACCCCAAGAACAAAGACAATTTCCTTCAACATGTTGAGTAAAACAAGAAAAAGAAAGCCAAGAAAAAGGGCACCTGGGTGGAACAAGAGCGTCAACCACCAGCATTTCCAAGTGAAGCTCTATTGGTCCGCACTCATACAGATGGGGCAAGCGCTCTCGTAGAGGCAGAAATTTCTCAAGCGCTACTCAGGTCTTGACTGTGTACTGAGGAAGGCTGGAGGTCTTAGCTTATACTTTCGCTTCCGCACTCTGCTTTAGCATGACTGTTTTTGTTGCTGCGTTATAAGGGCATTTTTGCTGTGTCAATAGATGACGGACGCCAGCCCTGGCTCTCACCGCACCCACTGTAACTCCGGCCCTGCTAGCTGAACCTGCGTGTTAATAGATGACTGACACCAGCCCTGGCTCTCACTACACCTACTGTAAGTCCGTGCCCTGCCAGCTGAACCTCCATGATCCACGTTTCAAGCCTCCCCCGCCTTGATTAGTAATGTCCTTCAACCCACTTGACAGTAGAATGCAGGATTTTCAGAAGGCCTCGCTGACCTACTGGGGACATCTGTTTTTTCGTTTGCTTCACATTCTAATGTCACGGTGGAACAATGTCACCAGTAGAATGGCAAGTAGCTCTAGCAGCAGCAGTATTGGAAGACTAGTTTTTTTTAATATAGTTTATTTCTTATTGCAAAATATTCTGCTGATGGTCCATAAGGGCACCTGAGCGGGTTTTTTGGTCATGCTGCATTACAGGATATGGATAGTCAATGTCCATTTCACTAAAATACTGCTTCAAAGACTAATTTCTTCCGACACTTTTTAATCTGTGGGTCATGCAGGTTTTAGGGTCATGCTGTGGTACAGGACAGTGATAGTCAATGTCCAATTCAACTAAAATGGTGTTTCAAATAATACTGCCTCCTATCATCTGGTAATCTGTGGGTCAGGCAGATTTAAGGGTCATGCTGTGGTCCAGGACAGGCATAGTCAATGTCAATTTCAACTAAAATGGTGGTCGAAAGACTCCTTTTTCTCGCACTTTTTAATCTGTGGGTCATGCAGATTTAAAGGTCATGCTGCGGTACAGGACAGGGATAGTCAATGTCCAGTTCAACTAAAATACTGCTTAAAATACTACTTTCTTCCGGCACTTTTTTTTTTTTTTTTTTTTTTTAATTTAAAGGTTTACTGGATTTTCAAAATATAACAAAGCAATACTTCGTAGTAAACAGAACAAGTTGCTACCAATATGCAAAGAGCCAAAGTCAAACACAAGGTTTACACATAAAAACTGCAAGCAACAGCCTTGTGTGATCGAGGAAATGCTAGACCCCTCACTGTACGTGTCAAGGGTCTCCTATGGTCCACAAAAGGTGGATGCTTATGCATATGCAAATGAACACTATTGACCAGGGGGAATGAAGGTTGTTCCTGAGGAGCATAAAAGAATGCAATTGGGACCCCCTTTTGGGTTTTAGATACAGAGAGGGGAAGGGAGGAAATGAAAAAGAGTGGGGAAGCGAGGAAAAGAGAGGGGAAAGAGAAGAAGAGAGAGAAAAATAAAAAATGGTCTCTCATTACCGATCCCACCCACCTCTCGGCGACGCTCCCCCCCAACCAGGCCCGCTCCCACGGATAGTGGGGGTGAGATGCGAAGGGCCTCAAGGGGATTGAAGAGTTAAGGTTCGGAATTCCGTGGAAGTTTGGTATTCCGTCCAGGGGGCCCAAATCCGCGTGAACTTGGTTGTATTTGTGTCCGTTTTAGCCACGAGCTCCTCCAAGTGGTGCGTGTGTGCAACCTCATCTACCCAATCTGCCAGGGATGGGGGAGAGGTATTCTTCCATTTACGTGGGATGACTGACTTAGCCGCCTGGAGTAGGTGCCTAGTGAGAGATTTCTTATAGGCCGAACATGGGAGTTGGAACATGAACAAAAGGACTGCTTCAGGCGCATCAGGGATGATGGTACCAGTGCAACCTCTGATTGCGGTGAGGATCGCCGACCAGAATGGTCTGATGCGCGCACAGCCCCACCAAATATGGGACATAGTGCCCACCTCTGACCCACAGCGCCAACAAGTCGAAGGGGCGTTTGGCCACCATTTATGTAACAAGGCCGGTACCCTGTACCATCTAGACAATATTTTAAAGCTAGTCTCTTGTGCCTTGCAAGCCATGACGGCCTTATGGGTCCTTCCGGCACTTTTTAATCTGTGGGTCATGCAGGTTTGAGGGTCATGCTGTGGTACAGGACAGGTATAGTCAATGTCCAGTTCAACTAAAATGGTGGTTCAAAGACTAATTTTTCCGGCACTTTTTAATCTGTGGATCATACAGGTTTTCAGGTCATGCTGTGGTCCAGGACAGGGATAGTCAATGTCCTGTTCAACTAAAATGGTGGTTCAAATAATACTGCCTCCTTGCACTTGGTAATCTGTGGGTCATGCAGATTTAAGGGTCATGCTGCAGTCCAGGACAGGCATAGTCAATGTCCAGTTCAATTAAAATTGTGGTTCAAAGACTACTTTCCTCCGGCACTTTATAATCTGTGGGTCATCCGGGTTTTTGGGTCATGCTGCGGTCCAGGACAGGGATAGTCTATGTCCAGTTCAGCTAAAATGGTGGTTCAAATAATACTGTCTTCTGGCACTTTTTAGTTTGTGGGTCATGCAGGTTTAAGGGTCCTGCTGTGGTACAGGACAGGGATAGTAAATAGTCTGTGAATTTTTTTCTGTGACTCTTGTTGTCTAATTGTCTTGCCTAAGATGTAGCACGTATCCATTTTATTGTTGTGGATGTATATTCCAGCTTCTCATCACCTGTTTGGGTGTAAGAATGAAGCTGTTGTTCCAATCCCATAGACTTTAATGGTCATCGGCGATAATCTGCTATCGGCTATCGACTATCGACATGATAATTGCCGATATCGACTCGATAACGATTGTTGACACAATCGCTCATCGCTAGTTACAACCAAAGGACTACTGCTTATTCTACACTTCTACCAGAGCCATTATTAGAATTCTGCATCTCTTTTCCACAACATGGATGACAGACTCAGAAGAATCAGAACTCTTTCTGCCTCAAAGAATATATCAGTCAATACCTCTACACAGGGGCGTAACTAGAACCCATCGGGCCACATAGCAAAATGAGTTGGGGCCCCACCACAATCGACAATAAACCAAAACAGCAGCATAAGTAGCAATAATTAAGGGTATACATAATCCTGCCATATATCAGGGAAGCCACAGAGTAGAGCTGGAGAACAGAAAGCTAAGAACTACTTCTTTCCTACAAAAAAAGAACAATGTTCTTATATCTAATTGGGGCCTCCTCAACCCCTGGGCCCCATAGCAGTTGCTATGCCTGCTATGGCTATAGTTACGCCCATGCCTCTACAAGGTAAGGCAGAATACTACTACTATTAGTATTCCTATGTGGAATCTCCTATTATATGAACTTTAATTTTTTCGGGTGCGCTCGTCCTTCCCCTATGTTGTTGAGTTGTTTATACTTTGAGTCTACTTACTTAATAAAGTTCCATTTATTTACTTCAACCTTTCAATTTTGTGTGCTGTGGATCCTCTACTGTACCATTGCTGGGACTCTTCTGAAAGGGACCATATCCACAGAGCACCAATACTCCTACTTCTGAAGTGTGCACACCCAACCAGTAAATATCCTATTGCTATGTGATTAATGTATGAGATGATAAAACCCCTTTAAGAGGCACAGGTTTGGTGAATTCTTTTTTCACTATCTCTGATGTGTTTTATATGCATGTTCATACTTGTCTAATCTTTTTACCTGTATGTCTGCACTCTTTCCTGTGCCACATATTCACACGGTCGCATTTGCTGTAAGATTGTGTCACTTTACTCACAATTCAGATAGTCCCTTTGTGTCTGCACTTTTACTTTAACATTATGCTGTATATAACTTTTTTTGTTCTCCCTCTTTTCCAGACTACTCCCACCATCCGTGCCTGCCCCTCCTCCCCTGCCAGCCCCTCTTCCTCCCATTTTCCCCCTCCTCCGTCTTCCTGTTTTCTCACTCTCTGTTTCTCCCCTGGCTGCTCTCAAGACATTGCTCTCATCCGGAAAACCTTTCTACCAGAGCCTCTGGCTTCAGTGGCTGTCACTGTCTGTGTATGTCTGCATCTGTCTGTGAAGACTCTCTTTGTTCCTTTCTTCCCTCTAGTTGACTACTTTTTTTTGTATCTCGTCATCTGTACTTTCGTCGTCATTTCTCACATTCCAGTCTCCGTTTCTTTTCTTTCTTTAGCCAGATTAATTTACTGGTAGGTATTAACATGTGAAGCGTAGAAATCTACATGTGATCTTAGAGACAGGTATTATCTAACTGCATATATTATTATATGGGGCAATACAGTAACAGCAAAGACACGTATGTAAGTTAAGAGATTTTGAGCATCTGTCCAGAAAGTATACGCAGCTAGTTAGGTGACTCAGTTGGGGAGCCTGCACTTTTTAGTATGTACAAGTACACATAGGATTCTTCTGTAGTACAGCTTTCCTAGAACAGTCGCACTAAGTGAAAGGAACAAATACAGTAAATTCTTTACTGTGAAAACTGTCCTCTGCACGAAGAGGGAATCATGAGAGGTGACAGGCAATGACAACCAGTGGTAGTGAGGTGTCAAATAAGTTAGACTAAATACACATAGACAATCAGACAACACAGAGGAAGGTTCTTGTAACTTGAGTATGGCTCCGACATCTTCCTATTTTACATTTTCTATCCTGTTCCTCTGGTTAGGAATATTTTTCTGTTACTTTTCTTTGGCTGCTTCACGTGAGCGCTTTAAGGTGGTATTTGCCCCTGTAGTATGCAAACGGACATGTCACAAAGGCTATTGTCATGATGTCTGCAAACCAGGGAGCAATATGACGCTGATAGCTGAGAATGGAGGTTCCACAGACACGCTGACAGGGTCTGGATTTAGAGTGGGTGAGTATTTGTTCCAGTTATAGACACTGGCGTGAGCACACATATAGCAATTAACCATGGTCAATTCTATGTAATGCAGCCACACATAGACAAATAAGATGTTAAAATGACGTGGTGACAACACATTTTAATTGAATTTCTGTAATGAAATGTATACTGCACAAACATAGGTACACATAAACTGTTTTTGCATTGAGCAGTGGTGATACTAGAAATGCTATAATTATTAAACACAATAAGAAACTAATGGTTTTTACTGAGGCCCACTGATAAAACTGGCTGCTCTCCAGCTGGGTGGCACCATGACACAAGCAAATAGGAATTTCAATGTTGGTGATGATGACAGAGATTTGCACAAGTTATAAAAATATACCTGTGCTCCACATAGAAAAGCATTCCTGATATTGTAAATGTCATGGTAATCTTGGCTCTGTTGGGTAAAGTGTCTTAATAAGAAGGCCATCTGCCTCACCTTTATAATTTTCATTCTAAGCCATTACTATTAGTAATTCTGTCGAGGAAACACAATTTTGAATGTATTAACCCATGTGCATTATGCAGATTTTAAGTCTTAGATTTTAATGATCTTCAAATACCCAGACACCTTAAATTAATTACATTCTCTAAAAAGTGTCCCACAAACTGTTAGCAGTACAGACTGACACACACTACTATTTTTCAAATGCTATACTTCAGTGATACAAGTTGCTTAGTTGATTTGTGTTACAACTGTAAATTTAAAAGAGTTGTCCATACCATAAGCAAAAAAAAGTTACTGCAGGTCGGGGAAGAGTTAAAATAGAGAAAAAAAAATACTTAACTTTTTTACCTGTTGCACCACTGCTGCTCCTGGTTCTTCCTATTGATGACATAAGATGGTGCTGCAGCCGATCACTAGTCTCTTTCTGTATCAATAGCATCATGTGGCCACAGAGGCCAGTGATCGGCTACAATGTCAAAATCGATGAATGGGATGTCCTTGCTGGGAGACACCATAACACCATTGCGAGGCTTCAACCAGCATGCTCTCAGACGAAACTGAGTATCATCAGCACGTTGCGACAGATACAGATTCCGTCTGAGAGCATCCTGCTTGAAGCCTCGCAATGGTGTAAGTTGTTCTCGTGGTCTCATGATGTCAAAATGTGAACAGCATGATGAGGAGGACTGTTTAAATCCCAATTCAAATTGATCTCCTGAATTTATTGGGCGATTCAGTGATCAAACACCTGTTGGGAATTTTGCCAATAAAGTTTTTCGTTAAAGATCATCAAGTTGTGCAAAAAGTACTGAAACACTGAACAGTTGGACATTTGCATTCTAAAATAGAGATGTTCTCATTAAGTTAATCTTAAAAAAATTCAAGAAATTTTATGTTCATTTTGAAATTTTAACCAAAAGCCAAATATCCTTAACTTTTCATGAGTAATGTATACTTAACAGTTGTTACCAGTACAAAAAAGGAAATCTCATGATAGGTCAATAGGTACTGTTCGTATGTGTCAGCAGTGCAGCTGAAGACTCATGGACCCTGGTGCAAAACGTCAGCTTGGGCCATCCTACCCCCAGACAACCCAGTGGTTGCGAACCACTACTTTTGAACAACAGGTTCCCTACTTGATGTGACAGATGTCTGCGGTGTAGTGTGCAATGGAAAATGATTTCTATTTCAAAGGATTGTCTAATAGAAGAAAATTTATTTGAAATGCGTCTACCTCCCCCCCCCCACCTTTGTTTTTAGGGTTTTAATTTTTGTTGGAGTCAGTACGTATACATGATCACCACATCTTACCACTATATAGTGACTAATAACATCATAATGTTATGGACCAAACCACTATACCAAGACCAATGCTACCAATAAAAACAATCTAAAAGGACCAAATAATACCATTATGACCACCAAACAGTCACTGAAAAAAATGTACTGTTACTAAATATAAACCATTATACTAAGACCAATATTACCCCATACAGTGACCATATGAATGTTCATGTGATTGTGAGTGGTAGATACCAGTTGTACACAAGGGCTCTGCAGACATATAAGTGATTACAGTGCCATTACATCGAGGCACTCACAGGAAACGTCTTCTCTGATGAGAGTCGATCTCTGTCCTTTTATTCTTCATCCAGTCCAGACTATCATGTCATCTTCTCCCAGCCACAACTCGTCCCTGCAGAATTTATCACACAAATCCTCACTTTTCCAGCACTTCAGTACCAATTCCTACCTCTGTACAAACTGCCTATCCATAGTGCCCCAAATGGTAATAATGCCCCCTTTGGTGACCCCACACAGTAATTGTACCCAAAACAGTGCCCCCAGCCAATTATAGGGCCCTCATTTATGCCAGCAGTAGGTAGGAACACACCCCATACAGAATACAGCCCTCTCATATTAAGCAGATACAGTTGAAACCAGAAGTTTACATACACTATGTAAAAATAAACATGCATGTTTTTCTCACTGTCTGACATGAAATCAGAATAAACCTTACCCATTTTAGGTAAATTAGGATTACCAAAATTATTTATATTTGCCAAATGCCAGAATAATGAGAGAAAGCATTTTAAGGCATTTTTATTACTTTCTGCAAAGTCAAAGATTACTACATTTCACTAGTATTTTGTTGCATTGCCCTTAAAAATGTATGACTTGGGTCAAACATTTTGGATATCCCTTCCCCAAACTTCTCACAATAGTTGGTAGGATTTTGGCCCATCCTCCCGACAGAACTGGTGTAACTGAGCCATGTTTGTAGGTCGCCTTGCACGCACCTGCCTTTTCAGCTTTGCCCATAAATTTTCAATAGGATCGAGATCAGAGCTTTGTGATGACCACTCCAAAACATTGACTTGGTTATCCTTAAGACACTTTGTAACCAGTTTGGCAGTATGCTTCAGATCATTGTTCATTTGGAAGACCCATTTCCACCCAAGATTTGACTTCCTGGCTGATGTCTTAAAATCTTGCTTCAGTATTGCCACATAATCTTTTTTCCTCATGATGCCATCTATTTTGTGAAGTGCACCAGTCCCTCCCGCAGCAAAACAACCCTACAACATGATGCTGCCACCCCCGTGTTTCACAATTGGGATGGTGTTCTTAGGCTTCCAAGCTTCTCTCTTTTTCCTCCAAATGTAACAATGGTCATCATGGCCAAACAGTTAAATTTCAGTTTCATCAGACTATAGGAAGTCTCCAAAAATGTAGGGATTTGTCTGTTTGCATTTGCAAACATTAATCTGGCTTTTATATGTTTCTTTTGGAGTAATGACTTTTACCTGTTGATTAAGTACTTGTTTCACTGTGGATAATGAGACAATCTTACCAGCTTCCGCCAGCATCTTCACAAGGTCTTTTGCTTTTGTTCTTGGGTTGATATGCACCTGCCAGACCAAAGCCGTTCATCTTGAGACAAAAGAACCTGTCTCTTTCTGAGGCGTGTTTTAATGGCTGGACATTCCCAGCTTGTTTGTACTTGTATAATTGTTTGTACAGATGAGCAAGGCACCTTCAGGTATCTGGAAATTGCACTCAAGAATGATCAAGACTTGTGCAAGTCCACATTTATCTTCCTTATATCTTGGCTGATTTCTTTAGACTTTCCCATGATGTTACACACAGAAGTAATACATACACAGGTGTGTCTCTAATTAACTCAGATGTTACCAATAAACCTATCAGAAGCTTCCAAAGACATATGAGCTGTCCCAAATTGTTTAAACACATAGTAATCCTAGTGTAGGTAAACTTTTGACTTTGCACAAAGTACTTAATATGCCTTTAAAATAATATTTTTCTAGTTATTCTGGCATTTGGCAAATATGAATAATTTTGGTAATCCTAATTGACCTAAAACGGGTAAGGTTTATTCTGATTTCATGTCAGATAGTGAGAAAAACATGTATATGTGTCTTTTTACACAGTGTATGTAAACTTCTGGTTTCAACTTTAGGCAGATGCTCCTTTTACGTAGGTTAGACCCTAAAAATTAGTCAGAAAAGTAAGCAGACTCTTTCTATTAAGTAGGTAAAGTCCCACTTTGGTATAAGGTTCCCCCCAATAGGTAGATACATAGTTTTCCCCAGTGGATAGGTTGGTATATAGGTTCACCTTCATATGTAGGTAGGTATATAGCCCCCCCACTCCAGTAGGTATGTATATAGGGCCACCCAGTAGATAAGTATATAGACTCCCCTAGCAGGCAGATACATATATAGGGTCCTTTCTATAGTTGGGCCCCTGTTAATAGGTAGAGGGCCCCGTTTGGTATGTAGGTATATAGGGTAGCTAGGTACATGGCCCCCAGTTGGTAAATAGGTAAATAAGGCCTTCCCCAAGTAGGTAGGTAGCTATAAAGGCTGCCTTATTAAAAAAAGACAAAAAAAACCTCCTGCTCCGGGACGCCACTTCTGTCATCTACTAGACTTTAAGCCTAGCCATAGGCTTAGGGCCTTGTACAGGCATGCAGTGCAATGGCATTATTGTATCGGGTCGTTGCATCCATTGGCTAAATGGCCCTGATGCCTTGCCTCAGCCGCTGCCTCCACCATGCTGTGTGGCAAAGTGGGTGACGGCTGCAATGCAGCTGAGTGGCCAGTCCATTCATTCAGAAAGTAAATGTGAACATTCATCATTCAAGTGACAGGAGCACTCAATCTCAGGCCACAATGTCATGTGCATGTGACCACTGTGGCCTGTGATTAGTTGCACCGGTCACATGAATGATGAAAGTTCACATTTACGTCCTGGATGAACAGTTGCCGTCACTGACCGAGAGCTTCTGGGAGGTAAGTATGAGTCTTATCTTCTATTCTTTATTATGTCCCAATGGACCAACAAGCTTTCTTAACTGCTGGAACACCCCTATGAAATAGGAATGCCCTTTAACTTAACCTACTGCTTTTATTTCACTAGTAACTAGACACTTTCTAGTTACTAGTGAAATAAAAGCAGTAGGTTAAGTTAAAGGGCATTCCTATTTCATTCATAAGCTTTTAACATGTAGGCAAATGCAAATAAGGACTATAAACAAATACATTGTTTTTCAGATTTTGCTTCTCTTCAGAGTTAGGAGTAGATCTTATCTCCTCTTATTGTACACAAGTCTCTCTAGTTACACCTCTCTCTGCTCTTACTGGCTGGAGCAGTATTCAGGAGGATGACTCACTCCCTGCTCTCTTCCTTATCTTGAAATACAGGAGCTTGTTTAAATTACTTAATGACCAGCTTTTACACTTTAGAGCTCTGAAGCCTTGTACACTACAGATAATAAACCTCCAGCAGTCATGTTACTGTAACAGGCTCAGCTAGGCATACCATAGCTGATGTAGAACCATCCACAGCCTAACCAGGAAGTTTAAATCTGAAACTGGCTGTGGCTCTGTACAACTGCATGGTGAGACTACTCCTTTAACAAAATGTGAACAAGCGAAACAATTTATGGCCTGTAGGGCCTCATTAAGCTGTATATAAAGATCTGATTGTGCTGTCTGTATAGCGATTTATACGTTATAATTTCTTCTCTTCACAGTGGTTTGCCCGATACCATGTATGAATGGTGGCCAGTGCTCCTCCAACAATCACTGTCTATGCCCTCCAGAATTCACAGGGAGATTTTGTCAGTTCCCATCTGTGTCTGGAGGAGGCGTAGGGCGAAGTCCAGGTGAGGTGAGTGAAGGAGAAGGAATGGAGACATCCTCAGGGAAACATGCAGTCTATGCTGTCCAAGTCATTACAGGAGAAGATGATCCTGAAGGCAAAGGGGTGAAAATTAGCCAGTCTGCTCTTACAGTACCACTTGGCCCTGGACACAGCTCTGCAGAAGGTATTTTGTTTATAGACTCTAAAAGAGTACTGAAAAATATACTAATTACAAGTAAATCTACAATATATACTCACCGGCCACTTTATTAGGTACACCTGTCCAACTGCTCTTTAAACACTTAATTTTAATCGCCTTTCCATGGCGGAAACTCAGTGCATTTAGGCATGAAGACATTGGTCAAGAAATCTCCTGCGTTCAAACGAGCATCATTTGGGGGAAAAAAGGTGATTTGAGTCCCTTAACGGGGATGGTTGTTGGTCCCAGAAGGGCTGGTCGAGTATTTCAAAAATGCTGATCTCCGGGATTTTCCCCCAAAACCATCTCTGGGTTTACAGAGATGTCCAAAAAGAAAAAACACCCAGGGGCGGCAGTTTCTGTGGGGGAAATCCCTTTGTTGATGCCCAGAGGTCAAAGGGAGAAGGGGCAGAGGGGTTCGATGATAGAAAGGCAACAGTGACTCAAATAGCCACCCGTTACAACCAAGGTTGGCAAAAAGAACCGAAGACGTATGGGAACTTTGAGGAGATGGGCTACAGCAGCAGAAGACCCCCCGGGGTCCACTCCTTTCAGTAAGAACAGGGAAACTGAGGCTCCATTTCCCCAAGCTCATGAATTGGGGACAGTAAAAGTTTGGGAAAAAAACCCCGTTGCTGTTGGAGTCCGTTTTCGCTGGACATTGGAGGGTGGGTCAGATTTGGCGCAACAAAATGAGCATGGTCCATCCTGCTTTTTATAAACGGTTCAGGGGGGGGGGGGGTGGTGGTGTCAGGGTGGGGGGAAAATATTTTCTTGGACTCTTTGGGCCCTTGGGTTTACCAATTGAGTCTTTGAAAACCCTTGTGGAATCTATGCCACGAAAAATTTGGGGCATTTTCTGAAGCAAAAGGGGTCCAACCTGTTACTAGCATGGTGTACCTAATAAAGTGGCCGGTGAGTGTAAGTGGCATGTATGGCAAGTGTTTTTGCAAATAATTAAAATACCCTAACAATCAGCTGTAAAATGTGGGGGACCTGGTGGTGTTATTACATTTCCTAAGGTACCAATACAGGGGAAAACATTTGTACATAATGGCCATTGAACCCAATCGGCTGTCAATATAAAACATTGATTTCTTGAGTCCAGAGCAAGGATCTTTGTAGTACCAAAAGGGGATGGGGTTTAAGTGGCACATTACTTACTTGTTGCATGATTTGAGTGGTTGGTGGGAGTCATAATAGACATCTACATTTTGGACACTGGTGTTATATCCTGATAATATGTTACTTATGTTTATAGTGAGTCAACCCCATTTAAAATGAGAATTCAATATGATTTTTCGATCTATCCAATTGATGAGCTAATAAAAATCGACAGATATTTGTAAAGCATCTGTGCTTCTGAAAGGCCTGGATGTGCTCATTGCTACTGCTCACTTTTACTTTATCCACTTATCCCCATTCTTTTTTGGTGTTTATATTTTCCATCTTTACTATTACATTAATTCTGATATGTATGTTTTCTATTATTTCTCCACATAGTTCAGGTTCTTCCACCTCTTTTAAATGTAAGAGTTCATCACCCACCCAATGCATCCATCCAAGTTCATCGAATTGAGGGACTTGGAGCTGAAGGAACAGCAGTTGGTGGTGGCCAACATTTACTTTTCCCCAGAAGGAAAAAGCAGTCCCTCGCGACCTTTCCCTACAAACCTCTAGGCGGTGTTTTCAAACCCCTACCCCCAAACAAGCTGTAAATAAAAAATGTAGTAGTCTGCATTTTTTCTTTAAAGTTTGCTTTGAGTAAATCTATTTCAGGAAAAAATGTTTGGGCAACTTCAAATTAAAAAT
>JAODAL010015536.1:0-83545 GCA_025379985.1 Phyllomedusa bahiana
TTGTTCACCTTCTCCATGTTTGGAAAATCCTTCCATAAAACACACCTTGCCTCTTGAAATCCCACGGCACCAGTCTCTATGACCTGCACTTGCTCTGTTCACAGAGACCTGTTACCTTCAAAAACTGCAGCTTACAGCACTAAAGTATTGCTCAAATTCTGTCAGCAGGTGGTGCTGTGGTATGATATGGAACAGTTTAATGCAAGCAATCCCAAGTAAATCTTTTGGGAGAAATCGAGCCTTTGGCGGCATAGAATATGGAAATGTTGAGCTGTGGCTCCTTTGATGCTCCCTGGTATTTCAGTCCGTTATCCCTCCTTTAGCTCCGGATTGCGATCCCTTGTGCTAGACTTCAACAATAGCTAGGTGCTGAACAGCTCCTTCACTCTGTGCAGTGAGCCGCTGCAGTGAACCCTGTTATCACATACAAGAGCCTCTGTAATGCAGATTTAACTGCCACCCCCAGTTCTTAAAAGGCCCGCTGCCCTGTATTTTGAGCGCCAAACTTCCCGCCAGAACCAAGCAGGGTGTTCCTTATGTTTCTTTAATTTTCTGGCGTAACTGGGCTGATCTCCCCCTCACAGCAAGGACCCGCTGATTCCTCTGCCTTAGTCACTGCTCAGCCAACCCCTTCTGCCTCTGTATCTCGGGGCTGCTCTCTTCCGCTGCCTGGCTCCCCCGGGCTTTTGCTGGAGCAGTGCCTGTTTGCTGGCTAATAAAGCAGAGTCTTGCAAATCAGCACGGCTCCCTCATACTATGCTGCCTTTCAATGTCTGTCCCTGCGGAGCTCCTGCCTATCCGGTATAAGTGACTGTTCTGCAGGTCAGGTGCGCGGGAGCTCCTCTCCGCTACTTACGCCATGCAAGTACTTACGCCATGCTGGCGCCGGAACTAGAAGTCCTGTGTCACTTTTACCCCAGTACCCAATGCATCAGGGGTACTGGGAAGAGCCAGGTAACCATCAGAAGCAGACCCTCTAATGTGATGGTCCACTTCTGGGATGGCTGCAGGCTGGTATTTTTAGAATGGGAAGGGACCAGTATCGAGGGACTTTCCCATTCAGATGATATCAGGTTGCATCTGTCTGTTTTATCTTGGCTTATGGGAGATGGGAGGGGACCCCCTATCTTTTTGTTTTTTTTCAAAAATCATTTATGTATTGAGAATCCTAAAATGGGCAACTCCTGTAATCCATTAAATTCTCAACAAATAAATAATTTTCAGGAAGATAAACATGGGATACCGCTATTTTTCATGGCTAGCCAAGGTAAAACCGACAGCTGCAGCCTGATACCATCTGAATAGGAAGGTCCATTGATGTTGGTTCCTTCCCATTCTAAAACTACCAGCCCGCTTCTTATGGTTACCGGATCTTTCCAGTACCCCTGGTTCATTGAGTACTGGGGTAATAGTGACACTGGGTTCAGGTCAGCTTTGGGGTGACAAAAACCACCACAGGCTGACACCAAGCCAGAGACATAGTAATGCAGACGTATCTGTCAGACTCCTCTGTTACTATCAGTGGAATAAATGAGGGGGGGGGGGGAGGGGATACACAATTTTTTTTTATTTAAATGAACACTCCCCTACACCAGCCCTCTTTATCCATTTTATTAAATATATAGATCCAAGGTTGATCCAATGTAGTCCACCGAATCCAAAGTAGTCCAAATGGGAACATATATCTAAACAGAAATATTACACAAATACACATGCATGGGCCGGATAGCATATCGAGCACCCAGAAAATCTGAGTGGAGGATGGTGGTCTCCCAGCTTTCCTGAACACTCTATAGTCTATCATTCATGCAGGAAAGCTGGGTGATCCCGTACCACACCACTTGTGCAATCCAGTTTTCTTGTCATAGGACAGCTGGATGCCTTTTGTGGGGAATTAGAGAATCACTCAGCTTGTCTTGGTGCTCTCCAGCATCCCACTCTGACACCCCTCTCACCTCCCACTCTAAAGCCCCATCCCTCCACTCTACATTAAAAAAAAAAACTCCCCCTACCCCCCCCCCCCCCACCAACCCACTTTAACCCCTCTCTAAAGCACCCCTCCTCCACACCACACTCAACCCCTCACTTTACCCAACTCAACCCTGCTCCCTCACTCTCGGGGCCCCCCCACTCTAATACCCATCCCACACTCCTCCCCCTTTAATCCTCATCCCACCCCACAGCCCCACCCACTCTAGCACCCGCTCCCTCCCCTAGACACCCCTCCATTCTCACTGTAATCTCCTCTATTCCACTCTCTAGCCCCTCTCGCCCAGTACACATACTCGCCAGTCTTCTCCCAGAGTTCCCTGCCCATCAGCAGAGCAGTCCAGGTACTGCAGGAGTAAGGGGTGGAGCTCCGCCCCCTCTCCCCGGCATTGTACTACGCACACTGATCTGACAGCACTCAACCTTGGATGCAGTCAGAATAGCGGAGCAAGCTGGAGTGTGATTGCCCGCCGCCACTCCGATTTACCCCCACCGTCTACGCCACCCGTCTTGCGGAGGAAGAGCTCACATGGGGCGGCAGAAAATTGAGGGGGAGCGTTTTAGTTTTATACAATAAAGTTTGGGAAAAACCATTGTCATACTGCCAGCTTCCCCCAGAAAATCAGGGGGGGCATTGAAAAACATCTCATGACGCGGGCCTGATCCCACAAAAATTTTAAAAGAACCTCCCAATACCAAATTCTGACTGCGGGGGATCTGCCCCCCCTTCTTCGGGATTTGCGGGAGGTACCCCTTTGCGGGGGTTCCTCCCGGACCGGTTTCCGGGGGGGGGTTGGAAATTTCCAAGGGTAAGGATTAATTTGCGAAGAAAAAAAATTTCCTACTATCCCCAAAGGACCAGCTTTTTTCCCAATACCCGATTATACCCACCAGAACCCCCAAAAAAATAAATTACTACCAAAATAATGGGCCCAAATTTTAATACCCCTATGATTTTAAATTACAGTTTTTTTAAGGGGTTTCCAAAAATTTGGGCAAGGGCCCAAAATCTGACCATAATTTGTATTCCCCTCTTTTCCCAGTAACCTTTAGAGAAAAATTACCATTTTGTATACAGACCCGGCAAAACTTTATATTCCCAAACCATACGAGACTATATGTGATGGGTACCCAGATGATAAGTATTAAAAGTGAAATTTTTACTTTCTTGTAATAAACAGGTTGCCCCCGGTTTTCCTTTTTTTTTGCGAGGGCCGTTGACTTTGCTTTTTTCTTCTGCACCCTTTTCCAACCCCCATAATCCCTTTGCCCACCAACCATTTCTTTTAATGCAGATTTGGACACATCCCCCATTTTCCCCCTTGGGCACCTCCCCCCCAACTGTCCCCCACCCATTACAATCTTCCCAGGTGGAATTTGGGGGAAACATGGCCCATTGAATTTTTTTTTTTGGGCACACAGTCTCCTAGAGGGGTTTGGAAAAGAATAGAGGACAAACTCAATTCCTGGGGACTTTTTTTTCCAGCTATGGCCTGAAACCCCTTTAGTTTAAATCTTTTTTCCGGGAAACCTAGGCGGGCCCCGGGTAATTTTGGGGTTGACCCTTTGGGTTGGATAGTTTGGAGTAGTTGGGGCCCCATTTTGGGGGAAGGTAAATGGGTTTAAGAAAATTTGGCCCTATTTTGGGGCGGGCCCAATAGACAGGGCCCCAGGAAAGTAGGCCATAGGTAGGTAGAGGGGGCATATAAGGCCACAGGTAGGAAATTCCCATTTAGGTAGGTAGGCTACAAAAAAGTAATTTGATTGGTCCTAGGGGGGCCCCCAAAAAAGGAGTCGGGGTTGGGGCCGGGGCCCAGGTGGGTTTGATAGGCAGGCCCCAAATTTTTTTTTGGTAGGGTAGATGTTAGGCCGGGCCCCAAGGGTATCTAGGAAAATAGACTTAGCTAGGGCCCCGGGTACTAGGTGGGTTTGGGACTTTTTGGTGGGCCCCAGGGGGGCCCCCAAGGTAGTGGGCTAATTTTTCACGCCTAATGCAAAATAAAAATTTTGGGGGGTGAAAAAATTTGATGGGGGGTTCCGATAAAACCACCCTGCTGGATATATTCCTTTTGGGGGTTTGTATTTTTTCCAAAGTGGGGTCTTTTTCGGGATGTTAATTTTAGCCCCCTTTGGGGTTTGTCCGCAAACCCTTTTTAAAGGGGGGGGCCCGGGGCCTTTTTTTTTTTATAAAAATTTGTTTTATTTTGAACATTTAAACCCCAAAGTTGGTAGGGGCTCTGGTGGGTGTTTCTCCGAGGTTTTGTGGTTTGAGCCAAATAGCACAAGAGGGCCACTATGGGATACTCGGGAAAACGGTGAATCTGGGAATAAATTATTAATTGCTTTTCCCCCATGGTCACTTTCTACCGTGTTCCAGTAAATTTAGGAAATAAAAAACCCTGCCAAAAAAGTGGGGGAAAAATTTTAAAATTTAAAACCTCCACTTGGTTTTAATTCCGTAAAACCCAGCCAATGGGTTAATAAATGTCCTAAATACTTTTTTTGAATGTTTTTAAAGGGGTTTTGAAGATTTTAGATGGGAAAAATTTACCCGGGGTATCTAACATAAGGCCAATCAAAGAAAATTTTTTCAAAATTTTGGGGGACTGTTCCGGCCCAAAAAAAATGTTCCCGAAAATTTTTCATGAAAATGTGAAAAAAATGTTTACAAAATTTTTCTAAGGGGCCCCAAAACCCTTAAAATTGTAGGGTTTTCCGCCGGGACGCACATAAAAAGTTTCGGCTTTGGGGAGCAGGGGGGAGCGGTTTGGGCTTTTTCCCGCCCCCGCAGATTTAAACCCCGGGTGACCCTGCGGGCAGGAAATGCGGTTTTCCCCAGAGTACACAGCACAGGGGGCGTGAGGTACCATCAGGGCGGGCCTGCGGGGAAAATTCTGGTGACGTCCCCCCAAACCTTTAAAAAAAAAAAAGGCCCGGGGGTTTGAAAGGGCCCAAAAACCGGCCCTTTCAAGGGAGGGCAATTAGGTTTTTCCGGGGTGGGGTTTTTTTAAACTTTTAAATTTGGTTTCCCATAAAGTTTTTAGGGGGGGCCCTAAAATTCCGATTTAATATGTGCATCGAAGGGAAGCAAAATCAAAATTTTAAGGGATGTGCTGGGGGGAAAAGCTAAAATTTAAACCCTTAAGGGATGTCGGAGGAAGTTATAATCTCCCCCCTAAGGACAGGTGCCCCCCCCCGGAGGGAAAAAGGGCTATTTAAATCTACCTTTCCCTTTAAAGGAATTTGTCCCCCTGGGGGCCCCAATCTTAAAACCCCCCTACCTAAGGATGTCCCCCTGGGGGAAGCTAAAACCCCCCTCCCTAATGTGCGGGGGGACCCTAAATTCTACCTAATGTGCGGGGGGAGCTATAATCTACCTTTAATTGTGCGGGGGGAGAGTTTGTAACCTACCAAAATGATTTTGCGGGGGGCCAAATTAATTTTATTTAAACAAATTTGTCCCAGGGGGAACCTTTTAATCTACCCCTATTTTGGGGTTTCTTTGGGTTTTCTATAAGCTTTATCAAAAACCCGGGCTGGGGGGCCTAAAAGCATATTATATACCTGCTGGGGACCTTTTAACTATCTATAAAAAATGTTCGGGACCTTTTAACCCTTTTACCCTTTATATGTGGGGGAAAACCTTTTAACCCTCCCGTTTTTTTACCCCCCCCCCCCCTACTGGGTGACCTATAACTTGCCTAGATACCTGCGGGGGGAAACCAAATAACCTCCCTAGATACCTGCTGGGGGACCTTAACCTGCTTAATACCTGCTGGGGGACCAATTTTTTAATATGAGGGGGATTTCCCCTATAGTCCCTGGGGGGGCCCTTTTTAAGCCTGCCCTAGATTTTTACCGGGCGGGGGAAACCCTAAACCTCCCCTAAACCTGCTGGGGGGACCTAAAAACGGCAAATTAAAACCCCTGGGCGCCTATTAAACCTTTTTCCACTTTTTTTTAAAACCTAAAGGGGGGAAACATAAATTTACACACCCTTTTACCTCCCGGGGGGGGGGGGAGCCCATATAAAGTATATACCCACCTTTTTACTGGGGGTTTTAACCCATTATTTTTCAGGGGGGGAACCTATTCCCTTCACTGGGGGACATTTTTAAATTTTACTGTTTTGGGAAGTCGCTAATGGGTCTAAGTTGGTTTTTAAAGGGCCCTAAAGTCGATTGAAAAATGAGTTTGGGGGCCAATTTGATCGGGGATACAGCCCGTTTTTTAACCCAAAGTTTTAAGGCCCTCAAGCGTTTGATGAGAGCTTAGAAATCGACTGGGAGGATCTAGGTAAAGGGGTTAAAAATGAATAACCCTTGGCCCCAAATTTAAAAAAACCCCCCCCCAAAAAAAAAACAACCCCCAAAAAAAACCTCACTTGTCTATGTAGATGAAAAAAATGAACGTTATGGATCTTGGAAGGCGGGGAGAAAAAAAAAAATAAGAGCCAAAAACTTCCAAGATCCATACATTTTTTTATATTTTTTGCCCTACAGAGCGGTACAAAGGTTTTTGGGGTACACAGACATTTCCAAAAAATTTTCTTTTGTGGGGTAAAACGGGGTTTAGAAAACCCTGGGTTTTTTTTCTTTTTAAGAAAAAAAAAATGAAGGTTTCGGGGGCAGGGTTGGTTTTCAGGGGTTCTTGGAAGCTGGAAAAAAATTTTCTAAAAATTTTTGGGCAAAAAATAACCCATTTTAATTGTTTTTGCTTTCCCAAAAAGGTGAAAAAGGAGTTTTTTGGGTCCCATTCCCTAAAAAAGGGATCCCTTTTTCTCCAAATTTTGGAGCCCAGGTAAAAAAAGATTTTTAATTTTTTCCCTTTTAAACCAAAAGGTCATTTTAAAGTATAGTAATATAGCTGTGCACCCATCTATTGCTACCTTGCAGCTGTGAACGGGACCCGGCGGGTTTTTTCTGTTTTTGGGCCCGCCATTTCATTCGTTTTAACCCTTTCAGGCCCCTTGGCCGTTTCCATACGTCCAGGTCGGGGGGGCCCTTCACGCCCTTTGGACGTATGGTTTCCCGCCCAGGGATGGCGCGAAACTTTAAGGTGAGTTTCCCCCGCGATCGGGGCCCCGGGGTTTGCACCCTGTATATTCAGCTGAAAATCCCGCAGCGTGGGCCCCGGGCCCCCGGAAACCCCCCCCGGGGGGGGGGGGGGGGGGGCTTAACCCCTTTTTTTATCGCGACGCGGGGATAATTGAGGGTTTGAAAAGGGAAAAAAAAAACCAAAAGGAGGGATCGCTCCTCCTGCGCCCCCTCTGTCGGCGGCAGCGCGCACGGATTGGGCGATCCGTGTGGCTTTTTGCCTCCCTACAGAAAACCCCCGGAAGGCAGAAAATTGCCTTGGGGTTTTTCCAAATAAACCACAAAGCCCGGCCTGCCCCCTGGGGGCCCAGGGACCGGCATCGGGGGACTAAACAGTTACCATAGGAACCAGTCTTTAGCAACAAGCTATGTACTGTTCCCATTTTGGTTGAGAGATCTAAAGATCTTCTCATTAAATCCCCTAGGGGGAAAAGTAAAAAAAAAAAGGAAAAAAAAGAAAAAAAAAAGTGAAAAACAGTAAAACACAAACACAAAAAAAAAATTTTAAAAAAAATATTTTAAAACCCCCCCCTTTTCCCCTTTACAAACGCCAATCCCCCCAAAAAGGGATAAAAAATAAAAAATTTCCCCAAAATTGGTATCCCCGGGTTTGCGTAACGACCTCCCCTTAAAAAATCTGTCTTTGGTTAAAATTAACCCGTAGGGTTTGAACGCTGAAAAAAAAAAAAACAAAAACAAAATCAAAAAAATTAAAGATTATTGTTCCCCCGAAGGGGCACATTAAAAGGGAAATAAAAAGCGTTCAAAAATCCTAAAAACCCCAAAGTTGTACCAAATTTAAAAAAACGTGGGGGTTCATCCGCAAAAAAAAAGTTCCTCATCCACCTCTGTATCCCGGAAAAATAGAAAATGTATAGCTCTAAAAGATAGCGACCCCAAAAAAATTTGGGTTTTAACACAAAAAACATTTTTTTTTTTTTTTAAAAGGGGTGCTTCAGTTTTAAAAAAAAACCCTATATAAATTAGGGTACCCGCCATAACGTAGCGAAAAGGTAAAAAGGAAAAAAAAAAATTTCCATATGCATGGAAAAAAACCCGGGGGGGTTTTAAAAAAAAAAAAAAACATATTTTTTGGGGGGGGGGGGGGGTATTTTTTTTTCCCCCTGGGTTTAAAAAAATGGGTTTTTTTTTTTTAAAGGGGGGGAATTAAAAAAGTTCCCCCCCAAAAAGAAAAAATAAAAATTTAAATATTTTGCAAAAAAAAGCCCCTACACGGGTCCAAGCACAAAAAAATTTTTAAAAAAAAAAAGTTAGGGCTCTCGGACTATGGCTAAAAAAAAAGTATTTTTGGTTGAATAAAAGTGAAAAAAACAAAAAAACCATAAATAAAACCCAAAAAAAACAAACAAATTTTAAAATTTAAAAAACAAAATTAATCTTATAAACCCCAAATTCCATATTTTAAACCCCCCCCCAACCCCTAATAAAAAAAAACCCCCCAAAAACCCCCCCTTTACCCAAATTTTATTTTTAAAAATCCCCCCCCCCCCCTTTTTTAAAAAAAAAAAAACCCCCAATTTTCCCCCCCCCCCCCCCCCCCCCCCCCCCTTTTGGGTTGGGGGGGGGGCCCCCTAAAAAAACTTCAAATACCCGGGGGCAAAAAAAACCCATACACGCTCTGCACACAGCAAAAAAAAAAGTTATGGCGTCAGAATAGGCCAACATAAAAACCAATTTTTATAGACGTTTTTTCTACTGTTTTAAAATTAAAAAAACAGAAAAAACTATAAAAAATTCTAATCATTGAAATTGTCCCGACCCCCCATATTTAAATTATCAATCATTTTTTTCCCCTGCACGGCGAATGCTTTTAAAATTAAAAATCAAAAAACAATGCCCCGAAAACTGGGGTTTTTCCCCCCATTTTTCATTGCCCATCCCTAAAAAAAAACCCTAGGGGAAAACCTTGCATCCAAATGCACAGTACCCCCCTAGATAGACCCCGGGATGGGTTTTTGGAATCCAAAATGGGGCGACTTCCCTGGAGGTTTGGGCCCGTTCTCCCAACTTGGGGGTTTTGGAAAAATGCAAACATGGCCCCCCCAAAACTCCCTTTCCCAAAAAGGGCCAAAAATAGCGCTCCCTCCTTAGCCCGCCCTGTATGCCCCCAAACCCAGAGTTTTAACGCCACATGAAAAGGGTATTCCCCAAATTTGGGGAAAAAAAGGGCTTAACAAAGTTTTATTTTTTTTTTTCCAGGTTTCCCCTTGTATATTATGAAACTTTTTAAAGCAAAATTGCAAATTATTGGAAAAAAAATGTTTTTTTAATTTTCACACCCTTATGCAAAAAAAAATTTGTGAACACGTTGGGGCCCTATATACTCAATGCCCCCTGGATATTTTCCCTTTAAAGGGGGTGTAGTTTCCAAAAATTTGGTCTTTTTTTGGGGATTAAATTAAAGGGTTTTAGCCCCTTGGGTTTCCCCCAAAACCCTTGAAAGGGCGCCTAAATAAAACCGTATTAAAAATTAGACCCTAGAGTATAGTAGGCCCCCCTCCTTTTCTGGGCTTAGGGGTGACCCAAATAATGAAAATAGGGCCATTTTTGGGATATCTCAAAAAGGGCAGACCTGGGGAAATTGATATTAAGTTGCATTTACCTAGTCACATTTACTGTTTTCCAGTGAAAAAAAGGAAATAAAAATTAAAAAATCCTAAAAAAAAGTGAAATTTTAAAATTTTTCACCTCCACTTTGCTTTAATTTTTGTTAAAAATCTAAAAAGGGGTTTTCAAACTTCCTAAATGTGTTGTAAATTTCTTAAAGGGGGTTTGTTTTTTTAGATGGTGTCCCCTTATGGGGGTATTAACATGCAGGCCCCTTTAAAGCCCCGTCAGGGGAAATGGAGTGGTCCCTAAAAAAAGTATATTGCAAAATTTTTTTAAAAAGTGAGAAATTACCCACTAAAAATTTTAAGCCCCCCCTAAAGTCGTTAAAAAAAAAAAAAGACATTTAAAAAAAATTTCCAAAACCCATAGTGGACATATGGTAAATCATTAAAAAAACTTTTTGGGGGGGAATAAATTTTCTGTCTTGCACGAGGGAAAAAATTTTCAACTTTCAAAATCCCCAAATTTTTCCAAATTTTCATGAAATTTTTTATATTTTTCACAAACAAACAAGGATTGTTTTGGATAAAAATTTCTTACTAACTTTAAAGCACAATGTTTTCAGATAAAACAAAACTCTGAAACACAGGCTAAAGGTTTTAAAAAATTTCAAAAAGTTATTTCTCACATAAAAATGAAAATATGCCAGGGTTTTTAAAAATTTGGGCTGTGTCAGGAAGGTCAAAAAGGGTGGGTCCTTAAGGGGGGTTTAAACCCTGCCCCCCAGATGGGAAAAATCCCCCTGCCCCTGTGATTGGCTGCTTTCCCCTCCCGCGCTTACTCCCCTTTTTGACTGTGAAAATCAAAAAAAAAACCCAAGTGGCCTCAGGGTTTTTCTATGCCCTATCCCCCGTTTTTATGAAAACATTTGGGCAAAAAACTTAGTATCTTAAAAGTTAGATTCCTCTCCCCTCATATAAACCCCAAAAGGGTATTCACTGCTCTCCCCTCATATAAAAAAAGCTTTAAAAAGTCTGTTCCCATCACCCAAAAGGGTAACGGGCCTTTTTACGTTCCCCCCCTTTTCCCCCTCTCCCTCCTGCCTGATAATAAAGGGGGAAGAGAGGGGGGCAGTGTGCATTTCTCACACTTGCTTCATCAGTTCAGACTATGTGTATAACTTTTTATAGCAATGAGGGGTGTTTTCAAGAAGTTTTTGGGGCCTAAAGCGGGCGACTGCAGGCCCTCCTTCCCCTTCCACTGCACCCCAAAAGAAGATGTTTATGGGCACAGCCCCTTTGTGAGGGGAAAACACGATTCCCGGCAGGAGAAAACACGCCTACAGGGAAGAGAAACTCGCTTTGGGTTTAAACGGATATTATTGCTCAGGTCTACGAAACCCTCAAACAAAAAAACCCCTTTTAAGGGAAAAAATGCCCCTTTGTTCTTTTTTTTTTTTTTTTGTGTTTAAGGCAGTAAGGGGATTAAAACCCCCTTTAAAAAGCCTTGTTTTCAGTATATCATTTTTGCCCGTCACCCGTTAATCCGCTATGACGTACAGAAACGTTATGGCTATTGTGCAGGTACAGGAGCTGTGCCCGCAAGATTGCTGCGGGGGCCCCAGCAGTGTTGACAATCCTTTAAGTTGCCGGTTTGGGGACAGAGAGAAAATCCCTTCCAGAAAAGTTTTTAAACCCCCATTTCTGGTGGAACAAAAGGACGCGACAGCTAAGCAATTTGACAGAGGGAGGTAGCTCCCTCTGTCCACCATCGGAACCCCCACAATGACATTGCGGGGTTCTGGTGGTTTTCTGGGAAACCCGGGGGGAGAAAAAATCCTCCAGTTCGCCATGTTTAGGGCCTGTTAGGCTCTGCACCGGGGGCGGAGTCTGACAGGAGGAGTGTTAGTTGGTATAATGCACTGCAGTATAGACATGCTGCAGTGTATTATACCTGTGTTTTACAAGTGATCTAATGATAGTGGGACAAGTGAAAAAAAATATATAAAAGGTAAAAGTGTTAAAAATAAATAAAAAAAATACACTAAAACGTGCACACTGCCCATTACAAAAATTTTTTGCGACCCCAGAAAAAAACACACTTTGGTTTTCCCCCCTTGAAAGGACCTTAAAAATATTAAATTTTGTCATGTTATTTTACTTGTATAGTGAACGCCGTGAAAAAAAAAAAATACAACAGAGAAATTTTGGGGGGAGTTCTTGTTTAACCCAATGCACATTAAAAAAGGGAAAAAGAGAGATTTAAAAAAATTTTATAAAAAAAATGGTATCAAAGAAAAATGTCCCGTTTTTCCCGCAAAAAAAAAAAAAACCCTTTTCAAACTCTGGGATATTAAAGGGAAAAAATAAAGGTTATTGGCTATCGAAGAGAGCGGTTTCATAAACATTGTTTTTCACAATAAAAAAAAAATTGTTTTTTTTTTTTTTTTTTAAGACTTCTACAACATAAAAAACAATATAAATTGGGTAATCGTCACAATTGTATCTTCCAGCAGAGTAAAACAAACATGTCATGTGTACTGCACGGTGAGCACTGTAAAAAAAAAAAATACTACCCCGATTGCGGTTTTTCTTTATCCTTTCCTCCAAAAAAGGATTCAAAAACTGATCAAAAAGTCATGGTTTCCCAAAAAAGGGTACCAAAAAAACGCAACTGAAAACCCAAAGGGAAAAAAAGTCCCCCATACGGGTTTGTACACAGAAAAAAAAAAAAAGTTTTGAAAAGATTTCAAAAAAAGTGTTTTCTAAATAAAAGTGTAAGACAAAAATATACAAACTGGGTATCGCTGTAATCGTATTGACCTACTGAGTAAGGTGAACATGTAATTTGTACTACAGGATGACCACTGAAAAAAAAAAATAATCAAAATAACACCACCAAGATTGCTATATTTTGTTCATTCTGCCTTCAAAAAAAAACCTTGATGAAAAGAGTTTAAAGCGTCATATGAACCCCCTTTGTGGTTCCAAAAGAAAAAGTTGAATCATTCGGGCCAAAAAAAATTCATGAGGGTGTCAATCCAAAATGGGGGGACTTTTTTGGAGGTTTTTAAATGTTTTAGTACTTTTTGGGGCCAAAAAGCCCCCCCCGAGATTTTCAGAAAGCCAAAAAAGGTCTTTCCCTCGTCACCCCGCCCTGCGCCCAAACAGGGAGTTTACACCCAACATGTTTTTTGCTATAAATTGAAAAAAAAACATACAAAAAATGGGACATTACTTACTCAAAAGAACATGCAATTTTTTTTAAAGGGATATTTTCCCCCTCAATGGCTGGGCTAGACGTAACCCGCAGCAGGCAGCTCTGGCCCCCTATGCCCTGGGAAAAATTTAAAAGGTGCAAGCTAAATTTCTGAAAAGCAGCTCAATATCCCACTGTACCGGGGAAAAAAAAAGATGATTTAAAAAAAAACTCCCCCTTTAATGCCCGTTCACAACCAGCATGCAGAAAAGCCAAAAGTATTTTGCTGGGGAGATTGCACAAATGCCCAAATATACCAAAAAAAACAAACTCACTTCCCATTTCCCTCACCGGGGATGAGGGGGTTGGTTTTTCTGGAACTACAGTTTGCATTTTTTATAAGGGGTACAAAAAAGGGGGCCCTAAAAGGGGTTTACGTTGTTTATGAATTTTCTGGCCCTTCCCAAACCCATTTGTGACACCCATACTATTAGATTAGGCGGGCTGCCCCCGCACTTTTTGGGGTCCAAAAAAAAAACACAGGGCACCCCCCGCCCCCCCAGCACTGTTGGGCAGATATTTTTATAATATATAATATAGGGAAAAAATTTTTTTTTAAAAAAGGGGGTATTTGTTGGTACAGGGGCCCCAAAACCAAGCTCGCAAGCGCGTCAACGGTCCTTATGTCTTGCTGTCCCCTACACCTGCCCTTTCGTATCCCCTTTTATTTTATGGGAACTGTAGTATGAGCAACACCCCCCCTAGGGACTGAGGGTATGGGGAGTGGGTTTTTTTATTTTGGGGTTTTTTGCCCTTTGTTTCAATCTTTTCCCCTGGGAAAATTTTTGTGGGTTTTCTGCATGCTGGTTTTAACAGGCATTTAAAATAATTTTGCATTTTTTTTTTCATCTAAATTTTTTCCCCTAGCAGTGGGGGTTTTGTATTTTGCTTCTCAGCGTTAGCTGCACCTGTTAATTTTTTTTTGGTAAACATATAGGGCCCGAGCTGTGCTGCCCGGGTTAAATTAGTCCAGCCCCTTGAGCTGTGAATTGCCTCAAAAATTGCAATTTTTTATTGCTATCCCTTTGGAAAGAAAATGTGTAATAAATTTTGGGGTGCATTTTTCCAGGATTCCTTTTAAAAATGAAACCTTTTCAGCTAAATTTGCATTTTATTGGGAAAACTTGTTATTTTCACAGCCTAACGTTAGAAAAAAATTGTCTAACACCTGTGGGGTTGATATACTCACTATTCCCCCCGGGATTTTATTCCTTAACGGTGGGAGGGTTTTCCCTATTAGGGCTTTTTAGGGGGGTTGATTTTAAGTTTTAATACATTAGAGTGTTCGTAAACCTGTAATGGAGCCTAAAATATAGCCTAATGAAAATGAGACCCCAAAATTCAGTAGCTGCTCCTCCTTTTCTGAGAATTGTGGTTGAGTCAAATAGGCCACATATGGGATATCTCTAAAAACGGCATAATGCGGGGAATCAATATTAAGTTGCCTTTTCCAGTTACCATTTACTGTGCTCCAGTAAAAAATGGATAAAAATTTAAAATCTGCAGCATGTGACATTTTGAGAATCCACCTCTTTGCTTTAATTTCTGTGAAACGCTTAGAGAGTTAACAAACTTTCTAAGTGTTTTGAATACACCTTGAAGTGTGTAGTTGCATGAGGAGGAAGCTCCTCACGTTATGTAGTAGTTCTTCATCTACTTTCTTATTAACCTCTTAACAATGCCGTCCATTGTTATTCTTCTGCACCTAGAATAACATCTGAAATTTGGATAGAAGTCTTTAAAGCACCCAAAAGGGAATAATAGTGGTTTTGAACAATATCAAAGAAATTTCAAACATTAAAACATCAAACTGTGAAATAAACTCATCCTCCGCTGGCATCAGATCCTATTCTATTGAGAATCCAAACACGGTTAGAGACCTCTCCAGTACTCAACCCCTGAATGGGTAACTGACCCAAAAAGATCACAGAGTATCTCAGGAAGAAACCAGAATGTATGGACCAAGGCTTCTCTACTGTTCTGGCGGTTGTCTTCCTCCCCTAAATGATCAGCCAAGATCACCAGTGATCAATCTACCCAGCGATCCTCCCAGCTTCTCCTGGAGATAGTACGAGGTAAGTCTAAAGGGGTTCATCAAAGTAATGATTTCTGCATCCGAGAAGATTTTAACAATAAATAGTTTCCTTTTTTTTAAAAAAAAATTGACGCGCATTTCTCATTATTATTATCCATCTCTATTCTATCTACAGTCAATATTCTCTTTAGTATATTAATGACCTCTTGTAAGCTAGGGATCTTGTCTTCCAGCCAGTGTCTTAAAATACATTTCTTGGATAGGTTCAGCATAGTGACGCTATTTAGGCATCCTCACAGTGTTGTGGAATTTTATTTTATTTTTTTCCCCGCAACAGCTGTTATATATATCAGCGTACTCTGTAGAAGCGTGAGTTACAGACATTTATTAGGCCATATACTGGCCATACGTTTGATACATGTGCTTTTGATGCTGTATATTTATCTTGTGCTTCTTTATCTAGGTTACTGTCCCTAGGTGTTTTCTATACTTTGTTATTTGACCGTATAGGGAAGGTTTATTGCACAATTTTTTTGTATCAGGGAGTTTTTAATGTATATTAATAAAATTTTGTTTTATTTATTTTTTTAGGGGTTCTAGATTCTTCTGTGAGCGATATAGGGAGGAGGTATCGCTACCAATTTTTATACTTGGGTATGTTAGATATGATGATGAAACCTTTACCTTCCCTTTGAGAACTGAGATTTCAGGGCTCTTACCTAGAAACAATAATTGACTATTAGCTACATTTATCTTGTATCCCATGAGATCCCCGAATTCTGTAATCATTAATGATAATCTCTAAGTGCTGTGAAGGTGAGCGGACAAAAAGCAGCAGGTCATCCGCAAACCCGCGCAGCTTTACTTCCTCCTCTCCCACCATGATGCCCCTGTACATGTCTGCCTTTTCCCCTTCTGTAGCATTATAGGTCCTGATAGCCTATCCTGAGGGTTAAGGTATATGGTTGCTAAAAAGTCCATGAATTCTCCCAAAATATGCATTTTGTCCATGACCGCATTTAACCAGGATCATTTGACATTGTCAAATGCCTTTTCGGCATCTAAGGCAAAAAGAGCTGGTGTGTCATCTCCAAAATTACTCCCAGATAGAGCATCCTGAACTGCCAAAACTGTCCGTATATTAATGACCCCCGATCTACCTCTGACGAACCCATTCTAACAAGAGCTTATAAGCTTGGGCAAAAACTGGGCTAATCGGTTGGCCATCATTTTGGAAAAAAAATTTGCGTCCTAATTAATTAAAGAGATTGGCCTATATGAACTCGAGGAATTTGGGTCTTTGCCTTGTTTATGGATCACTTTAATATAGGCAGTCGTTGCTGAGTTCAGCATTGTTTCTGTAGAGATGATATTTTCAAAAACTACTCTGAGATCTGTTACTATGTCAGGGCAAGAATTTTATAGAATTCAGATCTGAGGCCACTGGGCCCGGCGCCTGATGGCTTGGTAGAGACTTAATTGTGTTTGAGATCTCCTCGTCTAAACCGGGGAATTCAAAAGTGCCAAGTCCCCCTCCGACAACGACTGCAATGAGATTTGGTCTAGAAAGAGAGAGAAATCTTTTTCGGGGATGTCTGCTTTATACAGCTAGTTATAAAAATCTTGAAATATACTATTGATTGCTTTCGGGTCCGTGTGTTTAACCCCTGAGAAGTCCCTCATCTCATGTATGATATGAGGTCTATTTCTTCCTTTGGCCATATGAGCCAGTAGTTTACCTGACTTATTACCGAATCTAAAGTAGTCAGCCTGTTGGCAGTCATAGTGAATCCTTTCTATCTTCTCCTGCCAGGTCTCATATTCTAACTTGGCTTGCTTCCAAGCCTGCTTATCTTCCTCAGAGAGGGAGTCTATGAATTTCATATAACTCCTTCTTAGTTTGGAAGCTGCCTCTTAGTGCTTTTAGGCTGATTATCCTCATCCTGAGCAATGAAGGTCTGGAACTTCCAAAAAATATCTGTGCCCGTGGGGTATGTGTTCTGTATTGTGAGTGACACCAGGGTATGGTCGGATATTACCATATCACAGATCTTGACCTCAGTTACTTTTTTCATTATGACATCGTTGGGTAAAAGATAGTCTAGTCTAGTCTAGTCTAGACCATGAAAGATGAGCATTGGAATAGAAGGGGAATTCTCTACCTTCCGGGTATCTAAGCCTCCATACATCTCTAAGGCTAGTAGACTCTGTCATCTGGGCTAGAAGTGACGGACCCTGTCCTGGCGTTCTGGACAATTGACTCGTTCTCCTCCTATCCTTCCCAAAGTCCATGACGCAATTGAAATCTCCGGCCACTAAGATCTGAGGTTCCCGATCTTGTCGAATACAGGCTTCTAGTTCCTTGTCAGGATTGTTAGGAGCCTATATATTGTAAATGCTAATCCGCCCCGACGGGGTGTCTAATATTACATGATGGATTCTGCCTTCCTTGATATATCTAGAAGACACCACTGAACACTGGGCCTGTTTATGGATTAACATCAGGACTCCTGCCTTGTTTCCTATTGCTGGCGAATCCACTACATCTCCCACCCACAACCTGTTCATTCTCTGAATATCTTCTGCTTTCAGGTGTGTTTCCTGTAGCATTATTATGTCCCCTTTAAGTTTCCTTAAATGACGGAGAACCATCCTCCTTTTATGGGGGGGGTTAAGCCCCTAAATATTCCAAGTAATTACGTTCGTCATTGGATGGATGTGTTCTCGCTTATGGAATTCAGGAAGTAATTTATCTACTTAACCATCTGGGTACTATCCCTAACCTGTCCTGTTTGGGGCTTCCCACTTGAGGTCATCTGATTCGCGCCAATGGAGAAAAAAACACGTAACACGTGAACTATTGTCACCACCAAAACCGTGTAACTTTCATCAGTGAACCCTGTTTGCTGACTTCATTTTTTTTCATACATTTAACCTTCCTCTCTAACTCCCAGGCTCATCAGGGACCTCATGCAACTAACTAACCTCTCTCCACCCTGACCCTCCTATAGGTCTCATATGAGACGTGGCATCTGTGCGAGCCTCAACATTCATTCTCTGTCGCTTTTGGCTTTGAGATTAT
The DNA here is from genome assembly GCA_025379985.1 of Phyllomedusa bahiana. Taxonomy (NCBI): domain Eukaryota; kingdom Metazoa; phylum Chordata; class Amphibia; order Anura; family Hylidae; genus Phyllomedusa; species Phyllomedusa bahiana. The sequence goes on from JAODAL010015536.1 coordinate 18,032, forward strand.
ATAGAAAACTTATTATAACAAACAATTCCTGTTCATTTTATCTAAACTGCATCTTGCTAATGCTCAAACTATCTTATAAAAAAGACAAATCCATAAAAGGATCGAAAAAGTCACTCATCGCTTTCTCGCTGAATGGGGAGGAAGAGCTGTAGTGTCCATGGTCTCCTGTCTCCGCGGCGAGCAAGGTCGTGATGAGTCATGGAATGAATCCCATGTTCTTCGTCTTCTCAGAGGGCTTGGTGGTCTCTCCATGTTTTCTCCTCTTATGCCCTCCACGTTTTACTCTATGTCCGTTATGAACGCTTTGGCGGCCTCAGGTGTGGCAAAGGACTCAGACTTGCCATTTGGTAAAAAGATACATAGTATTGTCGGAAACTGTAGAGCGAATCGGATCTGTCTCTGTACTAACTTGCTGCATATTGAAGAATATGCACATCTCTTTTTTTTTTTTTTTTTTTGTCACCTCCGGAATAATCAGCAAACATTAGGATGTTGTGTCCTTTTACAGATATTTTCCCTCTTTTCTTCCTAAATGACTGCAGGATAAGGGATTTTTCACAGAATTCGAGATAGCGTACTATTACATGTCTAGCTCTCTCATTCCCTGCCTTGTTGGTGTCCCGCGCAGGGCCCAAGCGATGTGCATGTTCTACTTTACATTCAGAGGGCAATCCCAGAGATTTCGGAATGTCCGTTGAGCAGATTTTGAGTAATTGAGATTGCGAGATCGATTCTAGTAATCCTATTACATGGACGTTTTCAAAGTCGTCCACTTTGTCTTGTAAGGATTTGTTCACTCTTAACACTTTCTGGAGGGTGTTTCTCACCCCTAATATGTCATCTTCCACACTGCTGGTTCTCTGTTCGAGTTCAGTTATCTGAGCAGTATGAGCATTAATATCAGCCTGGATTATTCTCATGGTCTCTGTCACTAGAGTTGTCAGAGATTCTTTAATGTCCGGAGCCATTAATTTAGCTACCTTTTGTGCTAGAGCCTTGCAGTTTACCGCGAGACCTGATGCCCTCCTGATCGCTACTGTCACTGTCCCCCAAGGATACTTGCGATTGAGTTGCAGTTTTGCTGCTCCTCGTTGGGCGGGGTGGATCGGGCGCTATCTCTGATCTGCACGCGGCTGGTCTCGGCTCTGCAGAGCTATAGAAGAGGAGTCCCCAGCGATGTTCCGGATGTCTGAGTGTGCCGGCCAGTTATGTGCGGTGAGCGCTGCTTATCGCGGCAGCTATGCGCACTGTAAAGCTGGGGAGAGTCCCTTTAAGCCGTGTTCACACGGCTTATTTGGGCGCGGATTGGAGCCGTACTGCGCGCCGGATTTGCGCTGCAGTACGGTTCCAATCCGTCCCTGTCATTACGATAATCCACAGTTCTCATAGAGAACTATGGATTCCGTCACTCCTCCCTGCTCGGCGCATCCGCCGGGCGGGGAGAAAGTGACATGCACATTATCCAGGCGCAATACGCGGCGTGGATAATGAAAGTCTATGGGGCCGGCGGGCAGCGCACCCGCCACGCTCCCGCCCCGCACCCGCCCCTTATTCAAGCCGTAATTGCGAGCGAAATCTGGCTCGCAATTACGGCTTGAATAAGCCGTGTGACCCGGGCATTAGTGAGGGTCGGTGCCGGAGCTCCTTGCTCCCTGCTGCCTCACATGTATGTGCCGGAACCGGAAGTCCTTAGTTTCTTAAAGCGAGTCTTTTATGGGGGTATCTAACATACAGTTTCCTCAAAGCCATTTAAAAATTGGAATGCTCCTTTTAAAAAAAAAAATAAAAAATCTGTTGCAAATTTTCTTGAAAATATACAAATTTACTACAAAATTTAAGAGCCCCGTAAGGTCCTAAAAAATATTGTTTAAAAAATGATGCCCACATATAGTAGACATAGGGAAGATGTTCATTATTTACTATTTAGTTTGGTATGACTATCTGTCTTACACGCAGAAATTTTTAAACTTTTAAATGTACTTGTCACAAGAAAACAATCTCAAAATCGCGTGAAAAACCATTAAAAAGTTTTTTCCCAGATAAAGGGAAAGATAAATCTGACACGTCAGATTTTAAAAAAAAGGGCTTAGATCTTAAAGGGGTTGTCTCACTACAAGGATTGCTTTTTATGTTAAAGATCTTGCAAAAACAAGTCACTTTGCAATATGTGTCCATTAACCGTGTCCTACTTATTCCTAGATATCCCTTCTTGCATAGGCTGCATCAGCTCCTCAGGTCGTTATAGCTACAGACCTGTTTACTCTTTCATGACAGGCTGCCAGCACTGGCTGCTATAGCTACAGACCTGGCTTTTATTGCAGCCTAATAGAAGCCAGTAAACACGCCCCTGAATTCAAAATTAAACCAAGAAAACAGGATGAATCAATGTAGTGAGACAACCCCTTTAAGCCCAAAATAGTTTGACTTTAAAGGGGTTGTCTCACTACATCGATTTATCTTACCTCAGTACTGTTTCTCGGTTTCATTTTTTAATTCAGTGTTTACTGTCTACTACTGACCTGCAGTGACGAGCTACTGAGGACACCAGGTCTGTAGCTATAGTGACCAGTGCTAGCAGCCTATCATGAGAGATCAAACAGGTCTGTAGCTATAGCAACCTGAGGAGCTGATGCAGCCCATACAAGAGGGGATATCTCAGAATAGGTAGGATACTGTTAATGGACATATATTGCAAAATAACTTGTTTTTGCAAGATCTTGAACGTAAAAAGCAATCCTTATAGTGAGGCAACCCCTTTAAGGGATTAAAAAGGAGTGGGATAATTAATTAACCATAGCTACTTCTTACTGGATTTACAGCTGGCTTTGTCTCAAAATACTCATTTGTATAGCTGTATTTAGCACCTTTATGATAAGCTTACATGCGGCAGATTTTGTTTCAGAATTTCTATAACTGAAAATTCATTCCATTCACCTGGATGGGGTTTTCAGAAATGTATACACGTAGTAAAGAAACAACGCCATTCAGAAAGTTTTACAACAATTTTTTGGCGTGTAAACTTGTCCTTACAGTGATATAATTAAGCATAATATGACACGGTTTTGATGTTTATTGTATAAGCTATGTTACCAAGTACTGAATGCATTATTACATGGCCGGTACTCATATTGGTATTTATGTGGCGTTCTGTTGTTTTATATGATACTATTAATTTGAAATATTTAATAATAAAATGTACAAAAAGTTGCGACAGAATAAAATAGCTCAGTTGTGTGATGGTCTCATAGCTATGACACTATCTTGCTTACCCAAACATAGTGCATGTTTCTTTGGAATATGTGTGCCAGACAACTATTTTCAATTTCAAATGTGCCAAAAAATTGATGCAAGTACATTGCTAATAGCTCAATTGTCTAAATTGAGCCCATACTTTAAACATCTGTTGTGGGTAAACTCTATTTTAGTGTGGTTTTATGGGGAATGGGTCCTTTCAAACTTATTTTTTCAGGTTTATTTCTAGACTGGACAGGGGAGACTCTTTTTCTCAAGCAGTTGGCAGTCCTGTGTGCTGACCTGTGGTGCCGTCACTCCCTTCTATCAGCAGAAAGGAGAGAGCAGGACGGTAACCAGAGAAACCTTTGTGGACTCAGTGCAGATACAACCTTTCTTCCTCAAATGGAAGGTGTAGGAGCGCAAGGTCTCTAACATCCACTAGCTCCGTGATGTCATTATGGAGGAGTGGAAGAGGGTTCCAGTGGCAACTTGTGAAGCTCTAGTGATCTCTGTGCCCAAAAGAGTTAAGGCAGTGCTGGAAAATTATGGTGGCCACACAAAATATTGACACTTTGGGCAAAATGTCTGTTTTCACTTAGGGGTGTGCTCCCTTTTGTTACCGGTGGTTTAGACATTAATGGCTGTGTGTTGAGCTATTTTGAATACATATCAAATTTACACGGTTATACAAGCTGAACACTGACTACATTGTATCAGAGTGTCTTGTCTTCAGTGTTGTCCCATGGAACAATATAATACAATGTTTAAAAAAATGTAAGGGGTGTACTCACTTTTTTAAGATACTTATATATAATATTTGATATAGTAAATATATTATAAATTTACTCTTGAGGACAAATCCGAAAGCCTTCCAAAAATTAAATCGACATCCATGCCAAAAGCCGTTGACCATTTTTTTCTGTTCAGTTTTCAGCTTCTGCATTGACTTCAATAGTCAATTACTGTGCACGGTCGAAGTTTTTTGTTTCGGTTTTTGGATTTGAAATCTGACCTCAGAAAATTCGAGCTGTGTGGACTACAACTGGGATTTTCTATTGAGGTCTATGGGGATGGATTTACTTTAGGATTTTGACAGCTGTCATAATTCAACTGAAAACCCATGTTGTGTAGACATGCCCTTATCCCCTGATTAAGGAGAAATCAAAAATGGAATGCATTTGGAAAAAGTCTTGATTCAACGATCCCTACAAGTTGAAAGGTAATCTGAGACAACCCCCTTCAATTTTTTCCTGCTGAACGGTCTCTGGCCAGTGAAATGTCATGGTGACTCCGTTAGGCCTCGTTCACACGGCTTATTCTGCCGCGTATTGGCCCCGTACTGCGCGCCGGATTTGCGCTTCAGTACGGCGCCAATCCGCGGCAGCAATTACGGTAATCCACTGCTCTCATTGAGAACAGTGGAATCCGTCGCTCCTCCCCGCTCGGCGAATCCGCCGCGGGGGGGAGAAAGTGACATGCACATTATTTACGGCGCGTACGCGCCGTAAACAATGCATTGTCTATGGGGCCGGGAGCGGCGCCCCCGCCGCGCTCCGGCCCCGCCCCGTCCCGCCCCTTATTCACGGCGGATTTGTGCGCTCAATACGGCTCACAAATCCGTCGGGAATAAGCCATGTGAACACGGCCTTAGAGTACAACACCTTTTTCATAAATACTGACCATGTGTCCTCATTCCAGTATGGCTGCAGGGAACAAGATGACTGATCTCTACACATCTTCTCAGTCTGGCCTACCAACATCCCTAACTGCTATCACACACATCTGTTAATCCCTACACTAGGGCACCACAGGCACTTATCTGTATATAGATGTACTGTCAGGGTGGCAAGTTCATCCAATTTTCATGTAAACCACCCCCTATTTATGAAACATGGCTGGACCATTGTAAACTTGGCACTTCTCACCGTTTGTTTCACCCATACACCCTAATAGATTGTAAGCTCTCACGAGCAGGGCCCTCACACCTTGTGTCTCATCTATAAGGGACTTTTTAAAGTGTAATTTGTCTGTACGTTTTAACCCCCCCGAATTTTTAAAGGCTGTGGGAAAATGTTGGCGCTAATAAAGGGTTATTTTTATTATTAAATGATCCAACAATTAATAAAAGATTGCAACCATGGGACTGTTTTTCAGGGCATAAACTAACTAATTTTCTTTAATTTTTAAAAATTTTTTTTTTGAATAGCGCTTTTTAACCCCAAATTTCTTGTTTTTTTTCTCCTTAGAATGGTTTTTGGGAAACATAAATCGAATTTTGGGCAGTAGCTAAAGACTTGTTTTCTGGAACCCCCAAAGTTCAATTTCCCGTTTAAAGGGAGATTGCTAACCAAACTTGAGCAAAGTTTGGAAAAAGTTTCAGCCCGCTTTTGATGAACGAATTTAAATTAATTTGGGAAATTTTCGCTGTAAATTTTACCGGAAAAAAGTGTAACGGGGTTTGGGGGGTAAAAAATTTTCGATTGAATTTTTGCTTCAAAAATTTTTTGGTCGTTAAATTTTTTTATTGGGTATTGTTTGAATGTAAACATAAACTGCTCCCTTATTTTTAAGTGTACCTTTTTACTGAAAAAGTTAAAAGAGGGTATTTAACTTTTTTTTATGGGGCCAAATTTTTTTCAGGAAATGTCCTATTTCCCGAAACTTCTGTAGTTAGTAAACACTTTTTTTTCCATTAAAATTTTTCAAAATTTTGGTTTTTTGATTTTTCCTGTGAAACTTTCTTTACAGTCTTTTTTAAATTTTAAACCAGTTTTTGCCATTCCCTTTTTCCCCGCACAATGACTGTCAAAAACAGATTGGGGCGATTTTCAAAATGTGAAAAAGGCTTAAAGTCTACACGCAACTGTTAAAAAAGGGCCTTTTAAAATCCGAAATTTCCGGGGGGTTTTTGTATTTTGTTCATCCTGGGCCCCCTGAAAAACCCTTTAAAAAAAGCTTTTAAAAATGTTTTATGGGAAACCGGGAAAAAAAACCTTTTTAAAAGCTATATACAGAAAAATTTAAAAAAGTTTTCTGCGTCATAATGACGGACAAAATTTCCCCGTTTTGTTTTTTTTTTACAAAGATTTTCGATAATGTAAAAAATTTTTTAAAAAAATAAATAACATCAAAAAAAATTATTATAAACTGTAAATTTGTAGTGACGTGCATATTAATTGTATTTACGTGCATAGTAATGGTATTATGTCAATTATATCACATTGCAAATGCTGTTCAAATGAAACCGAAAAAAAAAATGGCAAAATAGCTTCTTTTTTTTTTTTTGTTCCATTTTCATGGCCTTTCTAAAAAAAAAATGGGGAAAAAAACCTTTTGGGGTCCAACCCGAACAGTTTACCCCTTTGTGAATTCCCTGAAGGGGATTGGCAAGTTGGTTTCCCTTTTTTTGTGAAAAACAAACAAAAGTCTGTTTTCCCCAAAAAAACATTTCCTATTTAAACCCCATCAGGGTAAATTTTTAAAAATGCTTTTTTTGGGTTTTTCATTTCCCTTTTCGATTAATCAATATCTCTCCACGGGTTTCCCTTTAGACAGATTTTGGGGTTGCTAACAGCAAAAAAGATTTTTAAAGGGGCCCTCCTTCCCCCTTTCCCCCAAAATACAGGGGGAGAGCTTGGGAATGTGTAAAACAGTTTTTTGCTTTATACGTACATGCAAATTAAAACTTGGCTCTTTTGGAAATGCCAATTTACCATTCCCTGTAGTTTTTTAAAATTGTCAAGTGATTTAAAAAAGGTTTTTATTTTGGGAATTTTAATTTTTACTGTGATTTAAGCCCGATTTTATGTACCCAGCCAAAGGTGTGGGGTCATATCTTCGTTTCCCCGGTTCGGGGAGCAATAATAATTTAAAAAAAAATTGGGAGGAGGTATTTTGAAAATTTTATAAAAGGGGGAACAAAATAATTTCCACCCCCTATTTAATCATCCTTGGGAAATGGCGGGCCGGGGGGGTTACAAAAGCCCGAGGGGCCAAAACGGAGGTTGGGGGGGTGACGCCCTTTCCCTGGTCTTTCACGGTTCCCCGGAGGTCGAATAAATTGGGGGTGATTTAAACCCCCAAAAGAAAAAGGTTTAAATTCAATTTATTTTTATAAAAACTGTGGGCTTATTGGTTTTTTGGGGAAATTTATTTAAAGCTTTTGGGTGGGTTTGTTTGCCCCCCTTAGGGGGACCTGTGTTAAGCGTTCAGGGGGCTGCTCCCGGGGGGCTTGGGACATGTATGCGTTTTCATATGGTTTTTACCTTTTAAACCCCAAACCAATTTTTTAAATGCCCTTTCCTTTTGCTCTTTTAAAGTATACGTGATGGGGTAGTGTATTTTCCTTTTCGGTATCCTATTTCAGTGTAGGCCAGGAGCTGGCTTGATGAAAAAAAAAAGAGATATTAGGGGAAAAGCCCCAAAAATCGCTGGAGCCCAAAACGGGGAAACCTTTATTTAAATTTTAAAACAGTTATATACCGTTTGATCAAATTTTTATACCGGGTACAGTTATATAAATACGTTATTATAAAGGAAAACGTTATAAGGAAGTTTATTGAATTTTCCTTTTGAGAAATTTGGGTTTTTAAAACAATAGCCAAAGCCCGTTTTAAATTTTAAACAGGTTTTGAAGAGAACTGGTTTTAAAAAGGGGATCTAAAAGCCCGTTATAGTTATGGGGAGATTACCTGTGACGGGAAAAAGACATTTAATTAGTGTTTTTTTTATGTTTGGACTTTTAAACTCAAAAATACACTTGTTTAATTTGTTCTGTTTTTTTTTTGGTAACAAAAAATGCATTCAGGGGGTTTAATTTTTTAAAATTTAAAGGGGTTTAAACACTTGTTATCTTTTACACTTTAAAATTTCCCGGCCCGAGTGGGATAACTTTGGGTTTTGATTTCAAATTTTATTGGTTTTAAAGGGGGGTTGGGGAGTTTGGGGGGGTCGCCCCTTCAAATTTTTCCCCTTTTAGCTCTATAAACGGAAATGAAAAATTTTAGCGCTCGGGGCAAAAAGTGGGGCATAAAACAGGAAAATTACCCGCTAGCTTTTGGGGGGGAAAGCACGAAAGAAATAAAAGATGTTTTGGCAAAGATAAATTTCATTGAAACTGAATGTAAAAAATAAGAAGGATTTGAAGAAGGGTATGTATAAAAGAGTGAGCTGCCCCCAAATTCCCAAAAAAAGGCGGGGGCTTTTAATGTTTGGGGGACTGGGCGTCACAAATTCCTTTTTCGTGGAAAATTGGGGTAGGGTTGGGGGGAGGGGAACTTAAAAACGTGATCCAACCCAAACCCTTTTATTTTCCACAAATCCTGCCCCCCCCGGTTTTTTTCCTTTATTTTCCCCTGCCCAAACCTCCCATTATTTCCTGTAGCCATTTTTATGAAGTAAAAATTCTCTGGGATCCCGGAAAAGGGGAAAAAAACCCAAAACCCCCCGCTTTCCCCCTTCCTGTGGCCTTTTTTTGGGCCAAAGCAATCTTTAAAAAACCCCGGGAAAATTTCCGGGGGTTTTAAATTTTTAACAGCGGCCATCTTGCTAAAAATACTAAAATTTTTTGGGTCCCACCCTCCCCCCGTTTCAAATTCACTTGTTTCGGAAAAGTGGGCATTTTTATGCAACTGTCGGCAGTAATAAAAAATTTTTGCCAGAAACCCGCAACACCCCAACCGCCCCCCAAAAAAAATTTAACCCTTTGGGTCACAGCATTGGGACATTCTTTGTACCCTCCTCATCATAACCCCCATTTTGACTTTTATGATAAATGGGGAGGAAGGGGGGGAAGAGCACAAATTGCCATTTGCTTTCAGGGGGCCAGGACTCACACTGCAACCCCAAAAAAAGGACTCCCGTATTTTTTTTCCTTTGCTCACAGCCCCTCACACTGCTGCTTTTAGGGGAGGACCCCATTAATCAGAACACCCCCTGACTTTCCTTGGGGATAAACCCCCCACAGGGCCTTTCAACAAACTCCACGACAACACGTCACCCCTTGGGGCAAATACTCGAACCAAGGTTGAAAAATCTGGACCCCCAAAAGTGAAAAACAAAACACCTGAGGTTTTTACGTTCAATTTTCCTCAAATTTGGGCACAAAAACCCTCTTTTTTTATTGTGGAGGGACATTGTATTCAGGATACTACGCGGGTTTTCCCAAAAACCCGGGCCCTTGGGCCCTCTCCCGAAAAGTGGGGGGCTTAGTGGGACAAAATTTTTGAAACCCGGGGGTGTTAGAGAGATACAAACCTGTGATGACTTTCAGTTTTGGTTTTTGGGGGGGTGGGGGCCTTTTTCCCGTGCCAAAAATAATCGGTTTACTAGGCAGGGGAGATTAAAAACTGTGATTTTCATTAAACCCCCTTTTTATTGGGGCCCGTATTTAATTTGTTCCAATTAATTTGTGTTCAAATGCTTAAACAAACCCATACAAAAACGTACTTGAAATGGCCCAAGCGAACCCAAGGGTTTCCCAAACCGGTGTCCATTCCCCCCATTTCCCTTTTTGCATCTCTGCGTTTCCCCCCAATGGCATTGGTTTTCAGGCCTTCCAACCCCCCTTTTCTTTTAGCAAATGCCAATTTTTTCCAGTTTCCCCGTTTTCAAAAAATAGGGGGTAAATTACAGACGCTAAAGGCCAAAATTCCCGAAGACTACTTGGCTCTCCCTTAATAAAACAATTTAAATCTACGGGAGCCACCCTTACTCAGGGAGTATAAAAATCGGTTTTCCTTTTCAAACCCACACCCCCTTTTCCCCCAAACCCCCAGAACCAGGGTCATTTTATGGAATACCCCCGCTTCCGGGGATCTTTTACCCCCCAGCCCATGGATTCTTTTCCTCTGCCGGGTTTTACCTTCCCCCTTTCCTTAGCGGGGCCGCCAAAAATACCCCCCGGATCAAACCCAAACAACATGGCCCTTTTAAAACGGGAAAAAGGGCAATAAAATTTTTAACCCAAATGCCAGACCCCTGAGAAAAAAACCCCAAGGGGAATTTTTTTCCGTGGAATCAGCCAGATTCGGAAGAAAATATTCTGCCTTTTTGGAAAAATTTTTATACCATGTTGCCCCGCATCAAATGGGGGAAAACCCCTTTTGGGGCCCCATAAATTAAAATTCTTTCAAAAGCACTGTTTTTAGGAAAATCCAAATCCCTACTCATCGGGGGGGAAAAGTTTTGCCGGTCGTCTTTTTCTTGGGCAAAGGAAACGTTGGAAAGAGTCCCCTCGTCCCAAAATCTTCAATTCAAATCAAAATTTCCCAAATGAATCCCTGGAAATTTTTAATCACCCGGGGTGTTGCCCCATTCCAGGGCCCTGGGGTTTTAAAGGGCACTTAAAAATCCCCAAAATCCTCTTTTCCGGCCCTTTGTTATAGGTTTACTTAAACCCATTTGGGGGAAACTTTTGAAACTAATCGAGCCCAAAAAATTGGGAGGTTATCCGGGGAAGGGCCAAATTTTTCTTTCCTTTGCTAAAACACAGGGGCTTTCATCTCAACAGTTTTAAAAAGGGGGTTTTTTTAAGGACCCCATTTCAAAAGCATCCCAAAGGGTCCCTTTTTGTCAGCCAAACACCCAAAACTCACAATCAACAAAGGGAAAGTTTTCCTGGGGTTACCCCACAGACCCCCAATTCCCAGATAACGGTTCGCGACCTTTCCCCGGCACACCCCCCTGGGGGACAAGGCCGAAACTCAGGAAAAAATTGTTTTTAAATGCAACCAAACAGGACATTTCATTTGGAGGGTGGTAGGTTTTTTTGGGGAAAGCTTTGTGGGCGACAAAAGGAATCTTGCTACAAATGGACAGAAAATACCGCAAACCCCAAGGGTATAATCAATTTCAACCTCTTTTCAACCCTTTTTTTTTTTCTTCAACCCCCAAAATTTTTTAAACCCCAACGCAACCCCCAAACCCCAAAAATTTAAACCCCTTCATTGGACCTCAAATTTTTCCCCCAACTTAACCACAGTAAGGGCCAACAAGCAAATCCAAAGATGCGGGTTTTTCGACCTTTTCCCAACCCCAAAAAGGGTCCCCCCCAAACATCCTCAAACCCCTTGGATTCCGGGAAACCCATGTATTTCTTTTTTTTCTTAATGCTTCAGAGAACAAACCAAATGGGTTGTCCCTTCCCGAAAACCGGTGTTCCGGTTTAAAAACCCTTTAAATTAATTTGGGCCCCCAAACTTTCCTTTTTTTGTAGATACAGGGCAGCCAGAAACGGTTTTTGAAAACTTCTGACATTTCCCCCCGGACGTTTAAAACTTTCTTTCCCAACACATTTCTTGGCGTTTGAAATGGATGGAAAGGGCCAAACCCCGGCTTAAAATACCCTTTTGGGCCCAAATTGGGAAAATCTTTGGGCTCCTGCCTTTTGCCCCACTTAATCCCCTCCTACTTACCCAACTTTAAACTGTTTTAAAACCGTTTTTCTGAAAACGAGGATTGGGATTTTATGTATATGATTTTTTCTGGAAAGTTTTGGGACTACAATTTCTCCCAAATTTTTCCCTGAAGGTAATTCCAAACTGTCCCCCCGGGGCTTTTCCCACTGTTTAAACCACATCAAAGGGAATACCTCCCCGAACTTTTGGGCACAATAACTCCTAAATTTTGGTTTTAAAGGTCCCGAAAGATGCGGCAACCTTTTCCCGTCTCACCCTGTACTGGTTTTTCTTTAAGAGGGTTTCTACAACCCCCCCCTTTAAGCATGATCAAGAACAATTGTGGATTTACAAATCAGAAAAATTTGGATTGGGGGGAAATCATCCCAGCAATTTTCCTGCAAATACACCTCGTTTCCCCCGTTTATAAGAAAATTTCCCTGGTGGACCTCTAAAAATACCCTTTGGGTTCAGGAATCGGGAAAAAGGGCATTGCTGTCACGGTTTTTGAGAACCCCATGGTTCCCCCAAAACTTAAAGTTTTCCTAAAAAGTTCCTTTTTCCCGCTGCCTTCTTCACGTCTAGGGGTTTTGGGAATGTCTTCTTTAATTTTCCCCCCCTTTAAAAAAGGGGTGTCCTACCCTTTTGCTTTTCCCCTTACTTGGGGGTACTCAGGGCCCCCCGGGGGGAGGAAGCTTCAAAAGGGGGACAGAACCACCCCAAACGGTTTTACTCAAACCCCCGGGAGGACATGTAAGGGTATTTCTTTTTGGGTGCCAAACCCGAAATTTTTAAAAAAGTCAAACAAGTCTTTTAGTTTTCTTCCCAAAATTTGGGGAAACAAACAACTGCAAAGTCTCACAGTACAGGGCCCCCATTTGGGGTTTTGAAGAAAGTTGTCTTCCTTGGGAAATTTAAAACAAAGGGTACCAAAAAACCTTAAATGGGATCGGGGAAAAAACTGTGATGCTCATTTCTTCCCGAAAATCTAAAAAACCCTTTAAGGGATTTTCAGGCCTCGGGCACTTACTGTCGTCAATTGGGGGTACTAAAAAGCCTTCCCGTCTTGTGGGAAGGTTTTTTTACAATTCGTTCAAGGACATTTGTTTTAAACCCCAAAGAACTCTCACTTTAGGGAAAGGGGTGGGTTTTTTAAAATCTGGGAAAAAAAAATTATTTTCCCACAAGCTTCGGCTCTGGGAAAACCCGGGTTTTTCGAGCCCCTTTTAAAACCCCTTTCCTATTTTGAAGAATATCCCAAAACTTCTGAAATCCCGTCACAAAAAACCCTGGGGGCATAGTGGGACTTTTTGGTTTCTAAATTTTGCACGTTAATCCTGTTTGGGACGGACTGTACCCCCACTTGCCCCAAAAGCTATTTATTGCTGCACAAGTTCTCCTTGAAAAAAAAAACAAAACATCATTGTAGGCCATCCCCCTCAATGTTTGGGGGCATCATGATCTACAAAGGGTTTCCTTTAAACAGTTTTAAACAGGGGCCCCATCTCCGTAAACACGACATTCCGTATAAAAATGCCCCTTACTGTTGGGCCGAAATGTTCAATTTGAAGTTTAAGTACTACTTCCCCAACCCCCCCACTTGCTTCTCCCCCAAGGGTGGGGGGTAAATCAGTTTCCCCAAAAAAAGCCAGACCCCAGGATTAACCTCTTCTTTACGGTCTTGAAAAAAGGGGGCTGAAACCCCCAATTTTTCCCACCGCCTACAATCCAAATTTTGGGGAGCCCCGACTATGTTTCTTTTACAGTTGGATCCAGATATGCGGTGATCAAGGGATTCCCAATTTCAGGGGTTTGGCCCGTGGTTTCCCCTTGGGAAAAAGCCATGGAAAGGGTGCATTTTTTAACCCTTTGGAATGCCCGCCCCAAAAAAAAAAAAAAAAGGTGAACCCCTGGGCGTAAAGGGAATCTTGTAAAGCTCCCCCGAAGAGGAAAACCATGAACATAAAATTTCCCGAACCCCGCCTACTTTTAAAGGAGTTGCCTATTTACTTTGGTATGAAAATGGGCCGGTTTTTGGTTTTCCCTCCTAGTGGAACGCCCCCCAAAATCAAAAAAACCTTCAGAGTTTGATGCATGCCCTCCAATTTTCCCCGGAGAAGGTGAAAAAGAAAGAAGGAGGGGAAAGGGAAAAAAGAAGGGGAAAGTGAAAAAGGGGAAGGTGAGAAAAAAAGAAGGGGAAGGTGAGAAAAAGAAGGAAAAAGGGGGGTGGGAAGGGGAAGGGAAAAAAGGAGAAAGGTGAGAAAAAAAAGAAAAGGGGAAGGGGGAGAAGAAAAGAAGGGGAAGGGGGAGAAGAAAAGGGAAGGGGAAGGGTGAGAAGAAAAAAAGGAGAAGGGAGGAAGGGATAAGAAAGGAGAAAAAGGGGAGAAGAAAGGGAAAGGGGAAGGTGGAAAAAAAAGGGGGAGAAAGGTGAGAAGGGAAAGAAAAGGGGAAGGTGAGAAGGGAAAAAAGGAGAAGGGTGAAAGGGAAAAAAAAAAAGAAGGTGGGGAAGGAAAAAAAGGGAGAAGGGGAAAAAGGAAAGAAGGAGGGAAAGGGGGAGAAAGGGAAAAAAAAGGAAGGAAAAGGGGAGAAGGAAAAGAAGGGAGAAGGGGAGAAGGAAGAAGGAGAAGGTGAGGGGGGGATGGGAAGGAAAGAAGAAAAGGGGGGTGAGAAAAAAGGGGGGAAAAAGGTGGAAAAATTTAAAAAAGGGAAAAGGGTCCATGGGGCTTTTTAAAAGAGCTTACAATTCCCGGGTTTTGGGAAAAATATGCAAATTTTTTTAGCCAATTAGGCGTGTCTCAGGTTTAAGGGGTGGGGTTTTATTTTTTGGGTATCCGGAAAATTAATTTCCCCCGCTGGACCTGGGAAAATTTAGTTTTTTTTAAACCCAGATCCTAGGGCAACCCACGGGGCCCCCAAGAAATTTAAAGAAGTAGAATGGAAATTTTTTTAAAATTTGTGTTTCATAAATAACGGGATGGTTTTTTAGGTAATATAATTTGGGTTTTTGGGGAAAATCATCAATCGGTGAGGGTTTGGGGTCGGGCCCAAAAAAGGGGGGAGGGGTAGGTTAGCCCACCTATTCCCGGTTTTTCCCAACAACTTTAAAATTAAATGGGGGGTAGTTTTAAAATTTAGATTTAAAAAAGGGGAAATTTGTTTCCCATGTGTTAAACCCTAGATATTTTTATTGTTTTGGGGCGATTTGTAACCGGGGGTCATGAGGGGCTAAGGGGGGGATTTTGCAAATTTCGAAAATTTTTAGGGTTTTTGATTTGGTCTCCTTCACCCTAAATCCCGCATAGCTTTGAAAACCTTGGGGGGGGGGGTTTGGGGGGGGAGGGCAGGGCTGGGTTCCCGATGTTTCATGAAGAAAATAAAACCAATTTGGCAAAAGGAGGGAAAAAAGGGCTCTTGGGGTTTTTTTTTTGACACCTTTAAAAAGTATTAAAAATGCTGGATCCCGAATCTGGTAGGGGGCTCAATTGCCAGATTGAAGAGGTAAGGGGAGAGGGGGCAGCCCTGTCTCGTTCCTCGTTGGAGGTCAAAGGGTTTAGAGAGGAAGCCCGGCACATTAATTCTGGCCTGTGGATTACAATAAAGAGCCCTCAAGAACGTTCGAAATTGACCCGTAAGCCCTATTCTATCCAGGACATTTTCAAGCCAGCCCCAGTCCACACTGTCAAAAGCTTTCTCGGCGTCGACAGTTATCAGCGCCGAGAAAGGGTGTCCGCGGGGATGTTTATTGACCTCATCCAGTACCAGTAGGACTTTTCTTATATTGGTCACCGCTGACCTACCCTGGACAAAGCCCACTTGATGGCTCCCTATAAGCTTTGTAACGAATGGTGCCAAACGATCCGCCATCATTTTAGCCAGGATTTTCAGGTCAACATTGATTAGGGAAATGGGACGGTATGAAGCAGGTGATGTAGGGTCTTTACCTCCCTTGGGGATTATTTTGATGTGTGCCGTGTTCATAGATGATGGAATCGCAGCTCCACATAGGTAGGAGTTGTAGAGATTTAAGAGGGCTGGGGAGACCTGGGTTTTTAATGCTTTAAAAAATTCGGCAGTATATCCGTCTGGGCCAGAGGCTTTATTATTTTTTAGTTTCGTAATAGCGGCTTCAAGTTCAGGGGCTGTTATTGGGGAGCCCAGGATTGCTACTTCCTCCTCAGATAAGCCCGGGATATTAATGTTACTTAGCCAATGTTTAGAGGCCTTTTATCAAGCTTTTCATCTGTGTATAGGTTTTTATAGTATAATCGCAGAATTTCGACCACATCCTCGACCCTTCTCCTGAGGCCTCCGGAGTGGTCCTTTAAAATTGGTACAGTTGCTGGCAGGTGAGGACCTTTGGCGAACCACGCCAAAAGCCTTCCCGGTTTGTTTCCGTAGCGAAACAGTACAGCCTCTTGTTTGGTTAGTTTTTGAAATTCCCTTTTTTCAAGCCAGGTCTCGTATGCACGCTTTGCTAGAACCCAGCGGTTTTTATTAGTGTCTGAAGGAGTGGATTGGAAAGTGTCGTAAGCAATGCTAAGGTCTCCGCTTAATCATTCAATTTTCTCCTTCAATATCCTTTTGAATTTGGAGACATGTGCCATTGTTCTTCCTCGCAGGATGACTTTGGCAGTGTCCCAATACAGTTGCGGGGAATTTAAGTGTGCATCATTATAATAGTGATACTCCTGCCACCACCCCTGGAGAGCAGTGCAGAACTCTTCGTCTTTGGTGAAATAAGATGGAAATTTCCGTATGTAGTCAGAACCTCTTGGGATTCTGTCTAATAGGGAGGCCGAGATTGGGGAGTGATCTGATATGATTATGTCTTCATTCACTACCTCCTCTACTCTGGACATCAGGATACGGGAGACAAATATATAGTCCAGCCTAGACCACATTTTATGAGGGTGTGAGTAAAACGAGAACTCCCTGCCTTCCGGATTAAGCACCCTCCATGAGTCCTGGAGGTTAAGATTTTTGAATGAACCTGGCTAGAGGTAGGGAATCCTGCTGGAGGTTGTGCCCGGAGGTTATCTCTCTTCTCTTGTCAGCTAGATTAGACATAACCGCATTAAAGTCCCCTGTTACTACCTTGAGCGTACTATCGTCATTTAAAATAGTTGGTTCTAGGCGCTTGAGAAAAGTCGCTCCTCCCACGTTCGGACCACATATATTATGAAAGGAAAACAGCTCCTCTGAAATTTTGAGCTTAACGTTGATCCACCTCCCTTCTGAATCATGTTCGTGATGAACCACTGATCCATTAAGGTGTTTGCCTATTAATACTAGCACACCCGCTTTATGGTTAACCGCAGGGGAACCTAAGACTTGTCCTGCCCACTTTCCCTTCATCCTGACAAAGTCAGACTCAGGGAGATGCGTTTCTTTTAGGAAAGCAATATCGGTTTTGAGACGCTTTAAGTGTCTCAACACCATTTTGTGTTTGTTTGGAGATCGCATCCCTTTAACTTTCCATGTGACTAATTTAATAAAATAATACAAACCTTCTAGATCCATTAGCTACACTGGTGGATAGGGTAACAATACTAAAACTAACATCGAGCATGTGGCTCAGTGGCCTAAGGCACCCTGAAGAGGTGAAACTAAACCAATTCCTCAACAGGAAAATGTGCAATTGAACTTCACTTTTTTCCTTCATGGAATAATAACCATAAGTTGAAAACATCACACAGTAACAAAATTCCCTGGAGTTATTCCAGAGCGGCAATCAGAAGTCAATCGCAAAACCTGTAGCTGTTTAACATGTTTAAGTATAGACAGTGGAAACCCCGAACCATAGAATTTCAAGGGAGCCTCTCCATCGGTCTGTTAACTGATTTACGGCCGTGGCCTTATCATTAGATCAAATTTAAATTAAATTGATCGGGTGTGGCTGCCGTCAGATCACCCCGGATATCTACCCAGGTATAAGCAGGGGTAGTCCAAGAACAGCCACTGCCATCACACTAACAATTTATTTTGCTCAGCCCCCTGGGGGCTGTGTTATTTCAAGATAGTCCTTAGTTAAGGTGGTACCAATAAACGGTGGGGACTTATCAAGTGACCATTCTGGAGGACTGCCTCCGGCGTTGCTCCTTTGGGCTTCCAGGCCGGGACGAAAGAGCAGAGCTGAATTCCTCTCCATTCGGTCGAAGGTCGCTCCTGGAAACCGCACCAAATCTGGACGGGGAGATAGAACGGTCAGAGACAGTAGGCGAGGGGGGTCTCGAGTGGGTACGATATCTCTCATCTAGGTAGTTCTTGGCCTCGGTCGGTGATTGGAAAGTGGACATGTTCCCATTTTTATGAAAGATTTTTAGGGTTGCCGGATATAATCAAATTTAATTTGTTTATTGAAGAGTACGGAGCATACAGAGGATAAAGCCCTTCTCTTTCTAGCCACTTCCGCTGAGGAGTCCTCGAATACGAGTATCTTACAACCCTTGAAGATGAGATCAGACTTCATTCATTTAAAGGCTCTTAAGATTGCGACCTTATCAGTAAAGTCAAGAAATTTTACGATGATTTGGCGTGGCCTCACCCTCAGTGCCGGTGGTATGCCTTCTCCACAAGTGGGTCTGGTGCCACTTTTAAGGTCAGGGCCGAGGCGGTGAGCACGCTCCACTTTGCAAAATTGCGGGAGTTCCAGGGCTTTAGGTAGGTCTCTTTCACATAGCATAGCGAGATTTTTTAGGTGGAATTGATTCCGATATACCTAGGATCCGTAAGTTGTTACGGTGCAATCTGTTTTCCAGATCTTCTAATTTCTCATTTAGCCGCCGATTTTCCTGAAGAAGGTCGTTAATCTGGGAACAGGTGTTATCTGCGTCACTCTTTAGATCTTGGATTTGGAGATCATGGTCATCGATTCTTTCAGCCTCGACTTTAGTGTCCGTCTTCACTTGCGCTATAATCTTCGCCACAAAGGGCCATTAACGAGGATTGCAGATCGGCTGAGATTTGTTTGGATTTAAAATCGACGTCCGATGGGTCAGCTCGAGCAACATGGTGTTCCTGGTCAGTCTGCGGTTCTTTAGTTGAAGGCACTAAAGAGAAAGATTCTGTTACCGGAGTTGTTGTGTCATCCCAGTCGGTCGCTGATAAGGAGAGTGTCTCTTCGAGATTATCTTGGAAATAATCATGGGATGTAAGGCTAGGGGGCGCTGAGGCCTGGGGCTTATCACCTTTAGAGGATGACTTTGTGTTTTTTGAGCGTCCCATTTTGTTGAGGTATTTTTCCATGTAATGGGGTGGAGTTTGTCACGAGCACCTGTTTTGTACCGGAAATCTATTTGTTCTATCAAGCCAATAGTGCTGAGGTACTAGGACGCAGTGTAGTACAATGGTTAGTCAACAAGACAAAGGCTTCTCACTAAATTGTCTTTCCCTCCTTCCCCGTCTCCTCCCCTCCCTTTTAAGGCACTGGCAATACAGTCAGGACAGTGGTAGAGCTCCCGGCTGCTTATTGTTCTGACACCAGAGGTTCTGGGGTGGAGAGGCACACCAGCTTTTTTGCGCCCCTTGCTGTTCAGAAGGGCTCAATGCATGGGCTGTGGAAGTAGGATATCAGCAAAATAGTTAAGCCTCTTGTAGAGTAAAGGGTAAGCAACAGTCAGTGATCAGGAGCCTTCAGTTTGTCGGGTGTCAATGATGGAGGCTTACTAATGCGTTAAATAGCTGCAGCCTGAATATAGCAGTGAAGTGCCTGAGTGTGCGGCGGCCTCCCACAGTGTCACCACTTTTTTAGGTACTCAGCGTTTCAAAAAGTGCAGGAGCTATGAGGGATGGTGAGGTATTCAGGAAGCAGTCGCCGACTGGTTAGGCCATGATGTCTTAGGCCCAAAAGGGAGTTCATGTGTTCATGATTGGCAGTGCAGACGGTGGGCTGTTTAAAATGGCCGTTCCCTGACCATTCAGCTATGGTGGGAAATATTTGCGGGCTTTTCTATATTGGCGAGGTAAGCGCGAGGAGGCCTGAGATTAGTATGCCCTATCTAGGCCCGTAAGTCCAGTTTGGCGGGCGGGGAAGTTGTGGTTTACCGTCCGTCTCTCCCCGTCTTAGTCTCAGCACTGCTAGTCCCGAAGTTGCCTCTGTTCCCTCTCGTGAGAGGGGCGACAGATTGATCTGGTGTTCCTCCCCTCCCGGCTCCGGGTGGGGAGCGCGAGTAGGAGATGGCCGCACACGAGCGCAGATCACCGCTGGGTGTTCGGCCCTGCAGCCACTCAGACGTCCGTGGCTCTAGGGCACGGGGATCAGGGCAGAGTTAGCTGGGTAGGTCCTACCGTAGTCCGAGGCCCGACCGAACGCTGGGAGCTGGCAGTTCAGCGTTGATGGCAGGTGCTGCTCACAGGGCGCAGAGTGCCGGTGTCCTGCAGAGTCTGTGAACACTGCGCAGATGGAGGCCTCCTCGTCTCCGCTGTCTGAGCTGGTCCCAGAGAGTTCCGCAGGTTCGCAGCTGAGGTTTAGGGCTCCTGTGGCAGTTGTTAGGTATCAGTGTCAAGGTTTATATGCCGGTAATTGATTGCCGCTCGGGAGCCCCGCTTACACGCTCATTCCATGGTGGCGCCGGAACCGGAAGTCGAAAAATACTTCTTTAAGACCCTTCTAATATTAATTATTGTTGATCTGTTTGGCATAAAGCCACATAAACAAGCTTCGTAATTATCTTTCCGATTTGGCTGGCCAACACCCTTGCAAACTCAATTTCCACTGGAAGCAAAGAAATTGGGTGATAAGATACAGGGGATGTAGGATTTTTATCTGGCTTTATATCCTTACTGCCGTAGCTCGTTTTAACTGCTCAGATTCTTCAAATCTGACATTCTCACAAAGTGACACAACTTCTAATGATATTAAGTATCCATGAGGTTAAGAGAGTGTTCTCTTGTGACACAGTGTGCTTAACGTTAGTAATAAATTTTGGTCAATACAAATTTTGTATAAAAATATCAAAATGGCCAGGTGGACGGTCTGTTCATACCGGAGTCTTCTCTTGTAAATTTCCTGCCTTTATCTTATGTGGAGCCTCCATCTGATGTTAAGAGTAACGTCCTTCTTATGCCGGTTTGGAGGGCATGGAAGAAGATCCAAATGCTAAAGGGCCTGTCACCAGATCACTCGCTTTATCAGTCCTTAATCAGAAACCCCCGCTTCCAGGATGGGTCCTCACATGGCTCGTTCCGGCGGTTGAATGACATGGGTTTGCCTTGTCTTGCACAGTGGGTGGACCCGACTGCTAGACGGACTTATTCACTTCAGGACCTCCAGTTGCAGTTTCCTGACCTTCCAATCCCTTTCTTCACTTATCTTCAAGTAAGCAGCTACCTTAATTCCGTCCTCCCACATATTGCGGAGGCGGAATGGAGTTCAGATTTCCACAAGATCGTGGTGAGACCGTCGACGAGTCGCTCCATATCTCTCGGTACTCTATAGATATCTGCTAAGACCCATTGATTACGCACAAACCTCCCTGCAACTCTCGCGTTGGGAGCAGGCTGACCCGACCCTGACCCCCGACACTATACTGCGGGCGCTGGCAGATTCCTATAAATTTCTTCCTGCATCTCAATATATCGAGATGGCTCTTAAGGTGGCGCACAATGCCTATCTGACGCCCCTCAGGGGACATAGAATGGGGCTGTACACCTCAAGTACATGCTTCAAGTGTGATACGCGGGAAGCTGATCTCTCTCATTCCCTCTGGCATTGCTCTAAAATTCAACAGTACTGGGCAGATGTGGCATCCCAGGCGCAGCGATACCTCGGGCATACATTCACCCACTGCGCAATGGGCTCTCTTTGGGTTTGTGGACCCTGAGGCCGGGTTGTGCACTAGAAAGGAGAGGAGGCTTCTGCACGTCTTGTCAGCAGCGGCGCGAAAGGCAATTTTGCAGGTGTGGAGCCAGCCGGCGAGCCCTACCAGACAACTTTTCCTCGAAAAGACCTTTTCTTTCTGAAAAATTGACTGGATAGAGGCCTCACAGCGAAAGGAACAAAAAAGTCAAACAGTTTTTTACCTTATGGCAGACGGTGATAGATACTTGCGGCCCCAATTTGGGAAAAGATAAGATCCTGTTTTGAAATTTGGGGGGGTTGGTACCGGGCTCAGCCGCTGGGGGGCAAGGGCCCCAAAATTGCCCCCCAGGACCCGGGTTCGTGCTTTTTAAAGAGTTGATAGGGGAATCCCTGCTTCTACTCAAAAAATTTTTTGTTTTCCGTACAGATACCCGCCTAACTTTTTAAATGTGGCAGGGACGGGGTTTGGGGCGGCCCTCTTCAAATTTAACCTTTAAAGGGGGGGGGGGGATGGGGGGGATCTTGGGAAAAGATGGCGGGGGTTTTGGGGGGAAATGTTTTGGGGACCCAGAGTTGTTTTTTTTTTGTTTTTTGAATTTATATTTTTTTTAACCCCGCTTTTTTGGTTTTTTTAACCTTTATGTGTTTTTTTCAAAAATTTTGCCCTCTGCGAGTTTTTTTAGCCCCCGGGGCCCCACTTAAAACCAATGTCATGGAAACCCTGTGGTTATTTGCCCTTTTCTTTTAAATCCATTGGGCAGTCTATTCTCCTTGTTTTTCTATTTGGGAAAAAAAAAAAGAAAAAAACTTTTTAAACGGAAGTCTTCAAAATTTAATTGCCTGCCCCCCGGGGCAGACTGATGGCTAAAATTTTTACTTTTGTTTTTTTATTTATCCTTATGGTTTTTTTCTTTTTGGGAAAAACCCATAATAAAAACCATTTTAAAAATAAAAAAAAAAAAATCAAAAATGCCCTAAAAATTTTTTGGGAAAATATTTGCCATTTTTTAAAGGGGGAAGGGTAAAAAAAAAAATTATTTCATTTTTTAAAATTTTTCCATTTTTATTTTTAAAACCCACTTTTTTTTTTGGGGAAATGTTTTTTTTATTTTTTTTTTCATTCCCCTTTCAAATATTTATTTTTTTTATTTTTTAAAAACTCGGGCCTCCCCAATGCCCCCCCCCAAACCCAATCCCCCCACAATCTTCTTAAAAGATCCCCACCAGTTTCCCCCCCCACCCCCCCCCCCCCCCCCCTTTTTCGCGGGTTAATTTAGAGGGGGGCCACCAAACCCCCCCAGCTCCATGCCGCTTTAAAACCCGTTTGCGGGTCCCTTTTCCGGGAAAAAAAAAATTTTAGAGTAAACGGGGGGTTTCCCATATTGACTCTATCAAGCAAAAAACCAGGGTCCTGGGGGGAAAATTTGGCTCAGTACCCCCTAGTTTTTTGGGCCCCCATGTACCAGCCCGTCTTTCCCAAAAGCAGGATCTTTATTTTTTCCCCCATTTGGGGGCCCGGGGAAAAAGTGTCTATCACCGCCCTCCCAAAAGGCTTTTAAAAACTTTTCGATTTTTTGTTTCCTTTCGTGAAAAGCCTCGATCCAGTCCATTTTCACCAAGGGGAAAAAGGCCTTATCGGGGAAAGGGTTGTCGGGGAGGGCCCCCACGGCTGACTCCACACCTGCAAAATTCCCTTTCGCCCCCGCGGGCGGACAAACATGCGAACCCTTCTTCCCCCTTTCTAGTGTATGACCCGGCCTCGTTTTCCAAAAACCCCCAAAAAAGGCCTATTGCGGGGTGGGGGGAAAGTACGCCCAAGATATCTCTGCACCTAATGCCACATCTAACCCAGTACTGTTAAATTTTTAGGCAATCCCAAAAGGGGGGGGGGGGCAATATAGGGGCCCGCTTTCATTTTTTATCGCACTTAAAGGGCATTTATTTGGAGGGTACCCCCCCAAATTTATGCCCCCTAAGGGGCGTCAGTGGGCCCATTGTGCGCCACCTTAAGGGGACATTCGTTTATACCCGGATGCAGGAAAAAATTTTTATAGGAACTGCAAGGCCCGCAATATGGTATCGGGGGTCAGGGGGGGTCAACCTGCTCCCAAACCGGAAAGTTGCAGGGGGGTTTGGGGCATAGTAATGCCCCCTTTAGAAAAATATCTTAAGTAACCGAGAGATGAGAGGCCACTCGGGGGTTTCTCACCACGGTCTTGTAAAAAATTTTGAACTCCATTTCCCTCCGCAATTTGCGGGGGGGAGGGAAAATTGGGGAAAGCTGTTAGCCTAAGGTAAGCGAAGAAAAGGGATTGGAGGGTCGGGAAAATTTGCAGGGGAAATTTTGCTAAAGGGAAAAACCCCTTTCAAACAGTCGGGTCCCCCCCACTGCGAAAGGAAAAAAACCCATTTTTTTTTCCACGAAACCGCCGGAACGAGCCTTTGTGAGGACCCCCCTTTGGAAGGGGGGGTTTTAATTAAGGACTGATAAAGCGAGTGGTCTGGTGACAGGGCCCCTTTTGCATTTGATCTTCTTCCCCTGCCCCCCAAACCGGCATGAGAAAAGGGCATTTCTCCTGGGCAATTTAATGGAAAACTCCACCCTAAGACAAAACAAGAAATTTATCAGAAAAAGATTCGGCTTTAAAAAGGGCCAAACCACCCCGGGTTTTGGGAAAAACATTTGAGGCCGACACCAGTCCCAAAAATATCGTTTCCCCCCTTTCTATGTTATAATACTTGAGTTGGGGAAGCCGAGACCCCCCCAAGAAGCTTTTTTGATGAAGAACAGAGAGGAATACTGCCCGTTTTGCCCCCCCCCAAAAAAAGGGTTTTGAAAAGGGCATTAAAGGGGCTTTTCCTCCCCGGGGGAAGGGTAGATTGGTAACATATTAAACAAATACAGGAGGGTGGGATTTCCCCCCTTTTGAGCAAGTTGGGGCCCTCCCATAAAGGATAGCCCGGGGGAAAAGGGATCGCCCATTTTTTTAAAAAAAGTGTTGCAGGCCCTTTTAAAATTACAGATGTTCTCTTTGTATATTTTGTCAGGGTTTCCGGGGGGATGAGGATCCCTAAATTTTTTTTGCTGGGAAATTTCACCCAACCCATATAATAGAGGAAACCCATAATGGATTTTGACGGGCCTCTAAAAAGAAGGGGCCTTTGCTCTTGTCAATGTTTATATTTTACCCCCCAAGGTTCCCCCTTTCCTTTTATACCCGCAAAACTGCCGCCAAGGGGGTTTTGGGGTTGGAGGGCCATCAGTACCCGGTTTATCCGCATAGGCCGCCAGCCTTTTTTTCCGCCGTCTTTTAGCTGGGTTTTTCGAAAAAGTTAGAGATTGGGTGAGTGAAAACAGAAGGGGGGCCAAAGGAGGTGTGAAATTTGAAAGGGCGAGAGGGGACATCCTTTTTCTTAGCCCCCCGGAAAAAGATCAATGAGCGGAGAAAGTTCGCCCGTTCAGGAGGGAGCTTGGGGGTCCCGTTCTGCCTTTATGAGGACAAGAAGGAAGTGAACCCCCGACCCAAAAACCCCCCCCCCCCACGTTTGGGGGGCCAGGAAAAAAGGGCCCTGAGACCCTTGGGCAAAAGGGGCCCTTTTTCCCCGTCCAAGCTTAAAAGCCCTGGGCACTGGGTGGCCAAAACTTGCGCCACGGGCCAAACCCTTACGTTCCCGGTCGAGTTTTCGATTAGGATACAAAACCCCACTTTGGGCCGGGGGGGAAAGACAGGTAAAAAATTTTTGAAGTCGGTTTGCAATAATTTTGGGCCCGGAACTTTTAATCCTGGTTTTAGAAGGGGGTATGGGTCGGAGCGTTTTAAAAAAACCAGGATCCTTCCCATTTCCCTTTAGCAGCAGGCCCCCGTTTTGGGGGTCGAAAAAAGCAGCCCTATCGAGATAGAACGTATATAACGCTTTGGGGAATAAATGGGAAAAGAGGGGGGACATATGGGGTTTCAGGTTTCCCGGGTAATATTCTGCCAGTAGCCATCAGGCCCTGGAGTTTTAAACCGTTGGCTAATAAAGGGTAATTACCCCCCGAAATCTCCTCCAGGGTTTGGGGGTCCGATTCAAACGTAGGCGCGGGGCTTCGGTAAAAACCTGGGGTACGCCCCAACCAAAAATCCCGCGACCTAAACCGCATCGAAAGGGGTGGGGGCATACAGGGACCCCAAAAAAAAGCCACAAAAGCGTCCCCATGATTTTTAAACGTTTTGTCAGGATGGTGCCGTTGGGGGCATTTTAAACTCCCGGCAAATTGGGCGGCCTGGGTTTTTCCATTGTGCAGCCCCATGCTACCAGAAAATTTTTCCCGGGCCTATTCCCCCACCAATGGGAATCGATTCTGGGGGGCCCTGCCCCTGCCAGCGCGTTTGGCCTTTGAAAAAGGGTCCCAAAAAAGGGCCGGGGTTTTCCATATAACGCCCTTTTTTTTTGCGCGGGGGGGCCCAAGCTGAAAATTTACCTTTGTGTAACCCCCCAAACCTTTTCAAGGGTGTCCCAAGGGCCTCATCCCCGTGTAGTTTGATTATTAGGCCGCGCAGCACCGCTTTCGCAGTGGCCAAAGAAAAGGGGTTTTGGCATCCCCAGCGGGGCTCTTATTATCCGACAGAAACTGAGACCACTGTCCCTTTTTAAAAAGCCTAAATTCATCTATTCAAATAGATTGGGGGGAACTCCAAAACCCTTGCCCGGGTGGGGCTCCCCGGGAAGGGAAAAAAACAAAATTAAATTAGGACCAGGGTCCCGAGATAGTAATAGGTGAAGACACCTGCATCACCCTCGAAAGGGAAAGTCGTAGACAGCAGAGCCCCCTCGAAAACATTTATTAGACTTAAATAAAAAATGAAAGAACGTCCCGGGGGGGGTTCATGAGCCGCCATGGGTCATAGCCGGGCCCAGGGGGGGGCCAAAAGGTAGTGATCGAGGAGTTTAAGGGCCGCGACTGACCTGTGCCAGATCTGTCCAAAGTGGGGGGCTGGGGGGCCCATAAAAATCCCCCACTAAAATTTAAAATTTTCATGTTTCCCCCCTGCAGAAAAAATTGGTGAGGTCGGGCAAAAAAAGATTCATTTGGGGCTTTGAGGTTGACCAAGGGTACACCGGGGGGGCAATAATCACTCTCCCAAAAATACAAAAACTTCCCCGCCCCATCAATATTTGGTCCGCAATAACCTGTACTAGGGCCCGCTCGAAAGTAAATTGCGACCCACGGGACTTTCTTACAATTGTTTTGGGCCCGCAAAACCGGGGGATCCCCGCCAACGGGGTCCCCAGGGGGGAAAGAAAAAGTTCTTTTTCCAAGGTCTCTTGCAGACATATAATGTTTTGCCTTCAGTCTTTTGAGGTGGAGTAAAACACGTCTGCGTTTTTCTGGAAAATTAAAGGGCCCGCAACAAATTTCCCTGAAAAAGGACAAAAAATTTAGGGGCCGGGGGGGGGGGGAGCCCAAAAGTTTTGAGAGGCAAACTCCACCAAACCTGCATCCTTAAAAAAAAAGGGAAACCCCGGGAGGAGAATACCCTAATCAAGGGTGGTTTCCAAGCGTCCCACGAGCGCTTTTCCCCCTCCAGAGAGGGGGGGGGGTGGCGGAACATGCAATCTTTTGGGGGGGCAAACCCCGGACCCAAAATAGAAACTAGAGGCGGCGGGAACCCAACAAAATGATAAACCTCACAAAAATTTTAAAAACAAGAAAAACAATTTGAACCAAAGTACCCGGGAGTAACGGGAACCCGTTTCTGCCCAGGCCCCCGTGGGGCGCCAAAAAAAAAAAAAAAAAAAAAACAAAAACCCCCCCATGGGGTAAATTTCCTTTGCACCCGGCCAAAAAATTTTATTGGGGCTGGGCCTTCCCCAGGGGGCCAAAAGAGACTCCGCTAGTTTAAACCCCGTCCTGGGTGCAGAAACCGCCTGGACGGTTTTTTCTGGGAAGTTTGAAGGTTAACATTCTACCGTTGTTTCCCGGGCCTTAACTTCGCCGGGAAAAACACCTGGAATTTGATGTTATGTTCCTGCAAGAAACTGCAGACTGGATTTTGCTTTTTCCCCTTTTAGGCCCCCCAATTTGGAAAAAATCCTGGAAAAAAAAATCCTCCACCAGCCACCCCTTTAAATTTTCGGCATTTGCCGTTTTCCCCTTTAAAAATTGTTCCCCGACAGACCAGTTGTGAAATCGAGCTATCACCCGCCTAGGACGGGCCTCCCATCCCTGCGGACCCCAATCCTGTGCACTCGTTCCACCTGTAGGGGGTCATTTGGAAGATCCAAGGCCAGGGCTCCAGCTAATTCCACCACCAGATATGTTGCCAAGGACTCAGAGGGCACTGATTCCGGGATACCGATGAATCTCAGGTTATTCCGTCTTTCATGGTTCTCGAGGTCGTCCAATTTTTCCTGCAGTGCATTGATGGTCTCCTGGGCCGATGAGGAAGCCTCCTCTAGACTCGACACCGCCGTCTCGATGGATGCTGAACGAGACTCCAGGTCTTCAATTTTTTGTGAATTTGTTATTTGCGACAGCGCTGCGTTAATAGACGATTGTATAAGGTCCATGTGGCGGTCCAGGGCCGGCAGCAGCAACTTGGAGACCTCTTGTGCCAAGGTCAGCGCAGAAGACGGAGAAGCATCTGAGCCGTCGGAGTGGGAAGGCGAGGACGGTGCAGGAGAACCCACTGGTTCCCGGTCTTTTGAAGGTGTCAGATTATTGGCCATGGTGGGGACGGGTGCCCGAGGGGTGGATTTGAATGTTGATCTTTTCTTAGCCTGCTGGGGAGTGGCAGGCAGCTGGCTTCCTGGTCTGGAGACTGAGGCGGAGGAACGGGTTGTTCTGTGTGGCGGGAGCCTGTTTACAAATTTGTCCATACTCTCCCTGATGTAAGGAGCGACAAGCAGCCAGTCCCGAGGGCTGCCGTCAGAGAGCAGGGGGAGGACCTTCCCCGGGGTTATAGAGGAGAGGGTGTTCCATATCCAGAGACAGGCTCCCTAAGCTGTTCTGGAGGACTGAAGATGCAGGTCACAAGGCCAGCCAGAGAAACTAGGGCATCAAAAATAGGTCACTGGGCTGCACGGGAGGACAGACATAGACTCACTTAACCAACATAAGAGCAGACATGTGCATCATATTTAGCTACACTAAAATGAGGCATCAAACAGTTATAAAAACGTAGTGAGAGCAAGCACTCGCAGTCAGAGCAAGTAAGATGGTGCGGCCCAGTAAGTCTGGATCGCTGGTGGCAGGAAAGCAATAGGTGAGGGACTAAAGGGAGTGTGTCCGTACGCAAAGTCAGTAGATGGCGACAAACTCCCAGGTATTTGTTAAATAGGAATGTCTGTGCACAAGTCATTCACGGACAGCAGGTGGCAATAAAAACTGTCAATCTGTGATGGTAGAACTACAAAGTCCACAGCAGCGGTGAAAATGGTTGCATTAAGTGCATGAGGTGGGGGTGAAGGGGGAGGGAGCGTCCAATCCTCGGTGAACCCCCTTCAGCAGTGCCCAGTATAGTCCAGATAATAAAGAAGGAACAGGATCTAGAAGTGCACTGTGTAGCAGAAAACAGTTAAATATCTCTTAGCCGGCTACTTTCTGAGAAGACCCCGTGAGAGGCAGGGAATAGTTATTCCTGACAGCAGGTCGCAGCAGAGCTTTTCTAGCTCAGATAGAAGTTAGACCTTATCCACTGCGATCCAGCATGTATTCAAAAGAAACAGAGAAAGTAGGGGAGGGGAATGAGTGCGTCTCACTCCCTGACTTTCCTTAGGCAGTATCTGCTACTGTTTCCAATAATGCAGTTATTGTGCCAGAGAGCACTAATGAACAGGACACTGTGGAAAGCAGTCAGTATCCCCAGGTGTCTTGTGTCCGTAAGGGGAAGGAATGTTACTCAAATCCTATCCAGTCCACAGAACATGCAGCCCCCACCACCACTAGTTATGAGCGTTGAGTCATAAGTTTAGGACTCAGGATCTGGGCAGCAGACTGACCTGATCCCTCGGTGATGTTGATTGCCAGTCTCTTGCATCCTCTCCCTGACCCCGAGCAGGATTACCTCTGAGTCCTGTGTCTGAAGCCTCCGTGCCTCTTTCTATGCAGTGTAGAGGTTATGCGGGGGTCAGCAGTCACTGTGGAGTTCTCCCTTGATGGAGCAGGCTCAGCGTGCAACAGCTGTTCCTCCGTGCAGGCGCCTCCAGCTCACCACGAGTCTCCGCTGTAACGGGCAGATAGTCTGTACTGCGGAGCAGTGCCAGTTCAACTGCAGCTCACGGTGATGCTTGCCGTGCCCTGCGCCCGCGTGTCTCAGTTCCGGGAGGGTAAGTGAGGAAGCAGCCCTCTTGTATGCAGGAGCTGAGCCTTGGGTCTGTTGCTGCCGCACGTCCCCACGATGCATTACAGTGAGGCTCTACTCCGTGCCTGCGCTGGAGCACCTGCTGCTGGTTGTGATTAGCAGAGTCCCAGCTCTGCACTCCGTGCAAGCACTCCCGCAGGTGGCGCTGGACAAAGATGGCGGCTAGGCTTCTGTCTGCAGGCCTCTCGCGGTGCACTTCACCGCCACAGACTCCCGGGGAGTAGTCAGAAAAACGGCTTCAGGGCCAGATACCCCGGTGTCTCCACAATTCCTAGTGTCTGCTTCAGGAGCCGATGTAAAAGGCGGCCATGCACGATGCCCCGCCCCAGGAAGTCCACTTTCAATATTTTTAAATAATTCTTAAAGGGGTTGTCTCGCTACAATGATTGGGTTTTAATTAAAAGATCTTTAAAAAACAAGCAGCTTTGCAATATATGCTCTTTACAAATGTCATACTGATTTTGAGTTATCCGTGTTAGTAGTAGTACATCAGCTTCTCAAATCTCTATAGCAGCTGACCTGTTGATCTTTATCTCACTGGCTGTCAGGTCTGATGACTCATCACCTTCAGAATACAGGTCTGAGCACAGAGCCCCTCCTACACAGAATGCTTCTGTAGTGGAGGGAGGGGGAGTTCTCTGGCTTCTGTGTCTGTGCTGCCTGGATTAACCCTGTGTGTGCCTGCTTTCTCCTGCTCTCTACACAGAGTGAGGAAAGCAGAAGCTGATCTGTAGTCGGAAAATGTGACAGCAATGAAGTGTGTTACTATAATCATGATGTGTCTGTGGAGCTGTGACTATACTAATAGAACAGATCAGGGGAGCATGTGAACGCTTCATGCTCTGCTTTATTAGTGACACATCCTGAGTATAGTAACACTTCACAGCTGCGCTGTGTCTGTTCTGACAGGGTCTGTTTGTTGCTGGAGATGTGGAGATATGTATGCTAAGCAGGGGCTATAGGAACACTTGCATCCCCCCTGCTCTGCTATTAGCAATCACAGCTTCACAGACCTCTGGCTCCACACTCATAGATCAGCCCTCTCCCTGCTGTCTCCGTGGAGCTGACAATACAGCTGATCTAGCAGCAAGAGCCTGCAGCAGACCTAGGCAGGCACACACAGGGTTAACTCTGGCAGCAAAACCCCTCGCCCCCCCACCCCCCACTCCTCTCTGCTGAATAGAAGTTATGGAGGAGAGCGGTTTGTGTGCTGAGGGGAGGGGGGAAGAGGGAGGAGAAGAGGCAGACAAGAAGCACGCCCCTCAATTCAAAAATGCTTTGCTGCCAGAAGCATTGAAGTGGGCTGAAAGCTTGTAATGAGACAACTCCTTTAAGTCTTACAGTCTTCACTTTGGCCACTAGGCCTTGTTTGCACTTCTTTTAACAGCAGTCAAAGAGATACTTTACAGTAGCTTCATTCACATAGTAGACTTAAGACTGACTCAGTCCCATTCACTTCTATAGGAGAGTTTTCTAGTCATGCTCTGTGACCTGGGAAGAAATCAGTGTGCAGGGAGGTGAAAGGGTGAACTGTGACTATCTCCTCTTGTGATTGGTGGATCCTGTGTTATCTATTTACACTGGTGTCTCCTTTCAGTTTCACCCTCTTTGTGCTTATAATGAGCAGACAACTGAGAATCTTTCTGTACAGAACAGGACGTGTCAGACAATTATTAGGCTTAGTGGCCAAAGTGAAAACTGCAGAACTTAAGAATTCTTAAAAAATATTGAAAGTGATCTGGAAAACAAAAAAAAAAAAAAAAAAATTCTTAAAAAAATGTGTTGAACATAAAAATGTGAGTTAAACAATAAGTCATTTTAGATGACACATTCCCTTTAAACTTTAAAAAATTTCTAGCATTTACCATTTGTCTTTGTTGATATAAATTTTTAATTTTCTTTTTATTTATTTTACAACATTAGGAGGCTTATAAATTTAGTGGCAGTTTTCAAGAAAATTTGCAGCACAGATTTTTCTAGGGACCTTTCCAGTTCTGATGTGAATTTGAGGGACATGTATGTTAGACACCCTTATAAATTACTCCATCTAAAAAACTGCACCCATTAACGTATTCAAAACAGCGTTTAGGAATTTT
Organism: Phyllomedusa bahiana; assembly: GCA_025379985.1. Taxonomy (NCBI): domain Eukaryota; kingdom Metazoa; phylum Chordata; class Amphibia; order Anura; family Hylidae; genus Phyllomedusa; species Phyllomedusa bahiana. The sequence continues at coordinate 49,905 of JAODAL010015536.1, forward strand.
ATTACCCCTCTAGGTGTTTCATAGAACTTAATGCAAAGCAGAGGTTAAATTAAAAAATTTGACTTTTTTTTTTCTTTAGCTGCAGATTTTCAATTTTAAAGGGGGGGACAGAGAAATGCTTGTTCTTTAATCGTGGTATGGGTAAAAATAGAAGAGAAACCTCATACTTATCTCCCGGATGCTCCCGTTCACTCCCAGCTGCTGGTTCGTTCAACCAGGAAGTAAGGAGTGAATGTCCATCGTTCATGTGACAGCTCCAGCCAATCATAGGCAACAATGTCACACGCACGTGACATCTCGCGCCACTAATTGGTTGGAAACTGTTGTGAAAGCTGTTTTTTTACGGGTGCTTTCCCGGGTGATAAAAACCGACGCCGGGAGTGAACCGGGGCCTTTGGGAGTCAAGTAGGGTTTTTCTTTTTTTTACTCAATTTAAAACACATTAAAAAGAAAACCCCAAAACCCTAATACGGCCCGGGCCCTTTAAATTCCCGGCCCCCTTAAAATTGTGGGGAAATCTCCACAGTATAATTTACCCAGAGAAACCCAAAAATGAGAGTATTGGATTTATTTATTTCCAAAAAAATCCTTTTTTTATTTTAAAATTAAAAAAAAATTTAAAAAAAATTTAAAAATTTTTTAAGGTACATAAAAGAATCACAAAAGTGTAATTGATGAAACCCTATATCCCCACCAGCACCCCAAAATTTTAGGTGGAGTTTTGATTTATATCGCTAAAGGTTTTTTGGTTTTAATAAATATTTTGGTCTTATCGTTACTTTATATCAATTTTCATATGTAAATTGAGAGTTAACAAAAAGCCGCCCAAAAAAAATTTCAACAATTAATACATGAAGGAATCTTTTAACCCGTAGGAGGTGGTGGGAAGGTCCCCAACCCGTTACCCCCGTAACCCCAAAGCCCCGTTTGCTATTTCCCCAAATCGTTCCTCAGGGGGGGGGATAAAAATTGTTCCCTCCCAACAGTCTTTAAATTGTGGGTAACTCAAACCCCTCCTGGAGTCTCTCGGCGCATGGGGCGTGTCGGAGGGGACCCCTGCCCCTTTCCCGGGAATCTTTCGCTAAAACGCGCATGCCAACAAAAATTTTCCCCGGAAAATAGCATTGCTCAATTTGATGCCCAAGGAGCCGGGCCCTGCCATTCCCCCCACGTTTCATGCCCCACCGCTCCAGGTATATTTATTTAACGTAAATATACAATAAAAATTGCCAAAAAAAGTGTTTCATCTTAAGGAAGCATAAGCATCAACAACAACAAAAAACTTTTAAATTTCAATAAAGCGGTACGTTTTTAATTTTTTTTAATGTTTGCCCTTTTATCCCCTTCCATTCCAAAAACTTTTATAAAATGCGCACATATATTTAATTTAAAACTAAAATCAATGGATATCATATTTTACATTTTAACATTTTCTCCCAATTTAAATAAAACAATGTCATTAAAAATGTTTATGGCATTTTAGAAATGTTTTTTCCATTCAACAAAATCGGGTTTATTTTACCGAAAATCTCAAAGGGGTTTGTAAATATTTTTCCCCCGTTCCCAAAAAATTTGGGGAAGGGTTTTGTGAAATCTCGAATAGTACGATGAGAACTCTCGGAACTATGGCAGTTGGAGAAAAAAAAACCCGTTAAAAAAAAAAAAAAAATTAGAAAAAATTTGACTAAAAAACAAGGGTATTGTTAATCTTTTAGGCCTTTTACCATAATTAAAGGGGCTTTAAAATAAAACATACTTGCTTTTATAAAAAAATTTTGGGAAAAAATTTAAATTTTCATTAAGTCCCATTTGGGGCCATGGTGTTAATGGCTTCAATCCCTCCCTTTTTTTTTTCTGCCGAGGGCTTTGTGGCTTTTCCCCCCTTAATTCCTAAGTTGGGCCCAAGTCAAAACCCCTTTTCCCTTTTAAAAATCCGGGTTTTCAATTTTCATGTTTCAAAAAAGGGCCCTTTGGGAGGGTTTTTTTTAAAATGAATGATTTCTTCCCCATCCCTGCCCTTTTGATATTTCCCCTACGTGTTCCCGTAACCCCCACCTTCGTTTCTGTGTGGTTATAAACCGATATATAAATTTGGACATGGGGTTTTAAAAAAGCCTATTTACCCTTTTTTCGTATGGCATTTTATTTTACACTCCAAAGGCCTCTTTATTAGGGTTTCCTGTCCAAAAAGCTCGTTAACCCCTTAAATTTTTAATCAGCCAATCCATGGCGGCAACCAAATGCTTTTTGGGATGTTTGACATGGTCAAGACAAAACTCCTGCAGTTCAACTTGGGGTTTTAGTTTTGGGGGGGAAAAAAGGTGGGTTTTTAGGCCTTTGAAAATTTGGGATGGTTTTTTGGGGCCCGAAGGGCTTGGGCTGAGTATTTCAGAAATGCTATCCCCGGGATTTTCACGCACAACCACTCTAGGGTTTTTTCGGAATGGGCCGGGAAAAAAAAAAAAACTTTTTAAATGCGGGAGTCCTGGGGCGGAAAAAGGGCCCTTGGGTTTATGCCCGGGTCAAAAGGGGGAATTTGGGGGAATGGGTTTAGCTGTAGAAAGGCAAAAGTGAATCAAATTTGCCAACCCCTTACAACCAAAGGGAGGCGGAGCAATTTTTGAAACACCGTACGGCGAACTTTGGGGCAGATGGGGGGACGCGCAGAAGCCCCAACCCCCCCGGGTGCCCCAAATTTCAGTTAGGGAAATGGAAAAATGAGGCTCCAATTTTTCCCAAAATCATCGAAATTTGGGGCAGTTGAAGATTGGAAAAACGTTGCCTGGTATGATGAGTCTCGATTTCTGCTGGCTTTTGGGTTTGGGAGGGTCAGAATTTTGGGGTTTAAACATTTTAAAAGCAGGATCCTTCCCGCCTTGTATCAAACGGTTCGGCTGGTGGTGGTGGGTCATGGGTGGGGGAAAATTTTCTTGGGGACTCTTTTGGGGCCCCCTTTTTACCAATTTTAGCATTTGGTTTCAAAAAACCTTGTTGAATCTATGCCCGAAGAAGGGGGGAGTTTTTGAAAGGCAAGGGGGTCCAAAAACCCCTTACTTGCATTTGGGGTAACCCAAAAAAGTCGGCGGTGGGTGTTGTCGTTTATTTTATTTTCTATTTTTTGGGAAAACAATAAAAACTTACCTTTGGGTTTAAATTAACTGTATTTTGTATAAACTTAAAATTTGTTTGTTTTGGGCCCTTTCTTAAGAATCTTAGTTGAAAATTTTGTGTTTAAAACCCGTGATGTGAAAGGCCCGTGTTTAGTGTTTATTTCTGTGAGTGCCAGTGAGTGGTGTTTGTAGATGAGTCCTTTCACTCCCTTGAAAAAGGTGGGGGCAGGGGTGTGCTTTTTGGGGGCGTTGGGCTGTTTTGAGGCATGTACATGTGGGAAGTGTGTATGTGACAAAATTTGGGGGGAAAAAGAAAGGGGGGTTTTTTTTACTGTTATTGAGCATTAGTGCTTGGGGTTTAAACCCTTTTTTTTTTTTTCATAAAGGGGCTGGGAGTATTCTTAGGAGAAATTTAAACGTTTACAAGGGTTAAAAACTGATTTTTTTGAATATTGCCGACACTTTTACCCTTCCCCCTTTTTTTTCCACTATTTTTCATTTGGGCCCAAAAGGGTTTTCTGTGTGGATTGCAACATATTTCTGAAAAAGAAGCAGGCATGGAAGCTCCCCCCTCCCAAAACCCCTTGTTGGGTGACACGGTTGGGAAAAAAAAAACCCGCTGATTTTGTGATCCCGGGTGGAGCAGGGACTTGGGGCAAGGGGGGTTCCCCCCACTAGCACCCCCCTTTGGGGGGCCAATAATGGGGCATTGCTCCAGCGAGTTTTTTTGCTGGGGGAAAACCCCACAGCCAAAAAAGTTTTTTTCTGACCTTTCCAAATGGCAAAGGGAGGGCTTTGGGTGCTTTCAAAAAAGGCTTTAGTCAAAATTTATTAACCCTTTCCCCGGGAGGTATACCCGTGAAGTTTTTAGTCTGCCCTTTTGGTCCCCCAAAAAAAGCTATGGAAATGATGTGGGCTTTAAAAACGACTTTGGCAAGGGTTTCGTGGACTGCTGTTTTAACCCGAAATTTTGGGGTCTGTAAGGTCAAGGAAACGTTTCTTAAACTCTGTCGGTTGCAAGGCAGTTTTATGGGCCTGATCAATCGCACAGAGGTAGTTTTTCCCACGTTGCCAAAAAGGGTTCCACAAGCCAGGGGAAATGTTTTTTAGTCCAGCTGGAGAAAAGGTGAGCCTGTTGGGGAACCCTCCATCTCTTTCAACCCATCATCTGAGCACTCTACTTTTACTCCTCTCAGGGCCCAAAAAAACCCCCATTTTTTTAATGACATGAGGGAAACCTTCATTGGTGGGACATGTTTGGGGCCGCGTGCCTCCCCCTTCTACAAAAGGGGGTTTTTTTTTTCCCTTTTGGAAATTTTTTTTTCCCCTTTTTTTTTTTCCCCCCTGGTTTTTTTTTCCCCCCGGGAAAACCCCTTTTTTTGGGGGTGGGGGGGAAAAATGAAAACCCTTTAATATGTTTCGCGTGGGGAAAAAGGTTATGTTTGGGTTAGGACACTGGAGGGTGAGGTGACTCTTGTTTGTGAGGAGATACTGTATTAAATTTCGGTTTAAAGAAACCCTGTCCCGTTTAAAAGGAGTCGGAGGGGGTTTAGCCCTGCATAGTTCGTGTATGTCGGGGCGGGGCATGGAAAAACATTTAGGAAGTGGGAATTTCTGACAATTTTTCCTACCAAAAGTGGTTTTTAGGCCTGGCATGGGAAGGGATTTAAAATTTTTTAGTATGTTCCCCCATCCCCCTAGGGCTGGACACCTTTCCAAATGAGATTTCTAATTTTCCCCAAAGGTTTTGTAATTTATTTTGGGGAAAAGGAAAAAGATTTTGGTGGGGGAATTTTGTAGAACTAGACAGTTTTCCTGTGTGGTACAGTATAATTTTAAAAAAATTATGGAATGCTCGGGAAAGTCGCTGTTTTGAATTTATTGACAAAATGTTGTCAGCCTCAGGGCCTGGTTTCCCGGGTGGTTTGTCACATGCAGAAAGTTTTGGAGAAGGGAAATTAACATTGAAGTGACTCAGAGAAACAAGATTGCCCGTAGCTTTCCCCTCAGCTCAAGAAACCCCCCCGAATGATTTGCCACGGGTTTTTTAAAAAGTTTGCTTCAGAGTAGCTTAAAAGAAGCTGGGGGAAAATTGCAGAACAAACCCCCCCCCTGAGTCTGAGATGAAAGAATGGGAAAAATTTATATAACAGGTTTTTACCGTGGGAAAATGAAAGCTAAGAATTTCTTTTTACAGACGCACAAAAATTAAAAAATTTTGGGAAATTTAAAAGCTCTTTAAAGGGATTGTGTGGAAAATTTTTTTTTTTTTTTCAGTATTTTTGTGTGGTTTTTTATACCTTTTTATTCGGGTTTCATTTATTTTTTATTGGTGCTTTTGAGACCCTTTATAAAAAAGAAAAATTTTGTTTTTACCCGCCCTTTCCCCCTTTTAAAGACAGCCCTTTTGCTGTGCAGGCAAGAAAACCCCGGGAAATAAAAAAGTAAACACTTTTAGGTAAAAAAGGAAATTGAGAAGAAATTCCCTTCTTATTTTTTCAGTGAGAAAAACCCTCCCGCCCCTACCCGCTGTGAAAGGCCCGCATGGCCCCTATTGTTGCAGGTCAAAAGCAGGTAGCCCTGATTGTGGAGCCCAGAGGACGATAGTGAACTTCTTTCAGTCAATCTGTGCTCCGCGGCTTTCCGGAAGCAAAAAAGAGTAGGGTGGTAATTTCCTTTTCAATTTTGCAGACAAGTGTCCTCTTTTGATATACTTTATTCCCCCCGCTTTTTGTCATTCCCCTTTTGTTCCCCCTGTCGTACATGTGTTCTCCCCTGACATACATCTTCCTTTTGTTCCCCCCTGTCGTTCACGTCGTTTTTCCCCCCTGCTTTCGTCGTTTCCCCTTTAGTTCCTCCCGTTGTACACGTCGTTCCCCTCTGATGTACGTAGTTCCTCTTTAGTTCCTCTTGTCGTACATGTCGTTCCCCTCTGACATACGTCGTTCCTCTTAAGTTCCTTCTTTCGTACACGTCATTCCCCTCTGACATACGTCGTTCCCCTCTGACATACGTCGTTCCTGTTTAGTTCCTCCTGTCGTATACGTCGTTCCCCCTCTGACATACGTTGTTCCTGTTTAGTTCCTCCTGTCGTACACTTCGTTCCCCTCTGACATACGTCGTTCCTCTTTAGTTCCTCCTGTCGTACACGTCGTTCCCCACTGACATACGTCGTTCCTCTTTAGTTCCTCCTGTCGTACACGTCATTCCCCTCTGACATACGTCGTTCCTCTTTAGTTCCTCCTGTCGTACACGTCGTTCCCCTCTGACATACGTCATTCCTCTTTAGTTCCTCCTGTCGTACACGTCGTTCCCCTCTGACATACGTTGTTCCTCTTTAGTTCCTCCTGTCGTACACGTCGTTCCCCTCTGACATACGTCGTTGCTCTTTAGTTCCTTCTGTCGTACACGTCGTTCCCCACTGACATGTCGTTCCTCTTTAGTTCCTTCTGTCGTACACGTCATTCCCCACTGACATATGTCGTTCCTCTTTAGTTCCTCCTGTCGTACACGTCGTTCCCCTCTGACACACGTCGTTCCTCTTTAGTTCCTCCTGTTGTACACATCGTTCCCCTCTGACATACGTCGTTCCTCTTTAGTTCCTCCTGTCGTACACGTAGTTTCCCTCTGACATACGTCGTTCCTCTTTAGTTCCTCCTGTAGAAAGCAGCAGCAACAAAAACCAAGGGACCGGGCGCTCGTTTCTTGGTAATAATCCTCGTAAAAATGGACGTAGGATAAAAATAAATTTTATTCCATTAAAATATTAAGGTATTAGCCCCAATATTACAGAGTAACATGCATAACGCGTTTTGTGCCTGTACAGCACTTCCTCAGATGCTTCTATGTTACATAAAAAACAGACACAAACATAAGACTTATTTAAACTATTAGATCCAATCTAATTAAAAAACCAATCCATCTCACAAACAGATTAAACAAATTTTACGCAAATATTGGTATATAATTCGTAAAGACCCTTTCCTCTGCAAAATAGTACCAGAATGCCCTAATTTAATATTCAGAAGAGCCCCAAACATTAAAAATATAATCGCCCCAAGCCTTGTTCGGGGTCCTGATGAGCAAGTACCGATTTACAAGTTCCAATCCTGGTAGTAGTCGGTGTAGCACCAATTCTTGTTTCTTCTGTGCTTCCATGGTTACTACTAAAACTTTTACATCCACCAATACTAACTCCACCTTTTTTCTTGGATGTGCTCCCTCTGGTGGCTAAGAGTGGGAAATCTTGAAAACTATTTTGCATTTTTTAATATTTACCACAAATTGAATGAACGAAAAAAAATTACTAAAAATTTAGACAAAAATGAACACACAATATTTCATCAATTAAAAAAATAAAAAATTTTGTTGACAGATTCCCTTTAACTCGTTCATAGAACCAATAGTTGCTGGTGAGGGATGTTCTCAACCCTCAGCTAGCCAACAAGCAGTGGTCTGAGCTACTCAAGGTGTTAACTGCCTGCCTCCAAAGATAAATTTACAGAAAGGCATGGGAGGACTCAGCCATGTGGACACTGGCACATGTGCTCTCATTGGGCCGCCTGCATACCAGGTGACAGCAGAAGTGAAAATTAACGTGATGGGATAAATAGAAGATATGTCGGCCTTCAGTTGTTAAATTATAAATAATTCTGGGTACATGGGCAGTCACAAAGTATCCTTGTCCAGAAAAGGAACCCGGACATAAACAAGGTTTGTGTGGTATGTAGTAAAATTAAATTCCATCACAATCTTTGATGCCTATTCCATGCTAGGGATAGATGTGCTACTACATCTGCTGGCTAGCTTACCCTATCTAACCATTATAGACTTGAGGAAGGGATATTGGTTGATACCCCTGACAATGGAAGCCCAGGAAAGATCTTTCTTTGTAACACCATTTGGGCTGTACGAGTTCTTAGTCATGCCACATGGTTTGAAGAATGTCATTGCCACATTTCAGCGCCTGGTCAGTCAACTGCTAGAAGGGCTTGATTGTTTTTTTTTTTTTTTTTTTATTTTATTACCTTTATGATGTAAGCCGTTTTAAAAATTACTGGTAGGAGCACCTTGTTCACCACGCGAAAGTGCTTGTGGGGCTCATGGGTGATAAATTATTATATATTTTAGATTGAACTTCTACGGATGCGGCATTACTTTTTATTACTTTTTTTTTTTTACTTTAACATTGAGTCTGCCTATGGTATTTGGCCACTAGGGGGTCGCGATCGTTTGTACTCCTATTTGCATTGTATAAGCGATACACGATTTTACCACGTCCTGTCTAAGGTAGGAAATGGCAGATAACAAGGAAATCCATCGGCAACGATGGCAAACCGTTTTAGGACTTCTAGTCACCATGTTTACAGATCGCTTCCCCGCCATCTTGCCGTGTGGGTGCTGAACGGAATGAGAATCGGTGCACGGCACTGTTTCTCATTGATTTAGATACCGTTGCCCAAAGCTGTGGCGGCTAAGTGGTGAGGCAACAGGGTACAGAGCCAGCTCCATTCCCTGCTGTAACCTGATGAAACAGGGGAATCCGCTTTGATTATGCCGTGGTCACTAACTGCTGGAATCAGAACCTTCCTCCGGTCCCTGCTGTTCAGACACTGTTCTAGGATCCATTACTAGTGCAGTTACGGTGCTGGGAGCCACAGACTCCTCTGTCTGCAGCAACGTCTTTTGGTGTCACTACCGACGGAGAACATGCTTACAGGAGCATACTTTGAACGGTGCAAATGAAGGCATATTGTAGCTTGTACCTGTGCCACCATACACAGTGTGAACATATCCTTACAGTCAAATTTGGTCCCCCTATGGGACTCTGTGATTTGTTTGTATTATGTACTGTTAAGTTTCAGAAAGTAATACCAATATTGTAGTTTTCTTTAAGTGCCATATAGTAAATTGTTCTAAGAGAGCTTTTTTTTTTTTTACAAACGTACATGATCAATGTTTATTAATGGGGTAAGGCTTGTGGCAAAGTAGAGCTTCCTTCTGAGCTGCAAGATTTGGAAGATGCTATACATCATCATCAAGGAATTTATGAGCACATCACACTTGCATACTCTGAGGTATAATTCTGCATGTTATTCATATGGTCGCCATCATATTGTCATGTTACCATGAAATACTGTAAATGGACTTTACTATTTTGATTGGGGGAAAAAACCCTTGACATCCTGCAATGTAATAATTTTATATTGGAAATCATGCCGATTCTGGCAGTTTTACCCCTTGAATTTTGTGATCATACGATGGTGATTTAAAAGGTTTTACCTAAAGTAATAAAGATTGAGTGTTCTGTATTTTTTTCATTTCTTGACAACTGTATGTGAAAGTCCACTAAAAAAATCAGAAATTCACATTGTATGATTCTTTAAATTAATTAATGTGCATTTTATGTGCCAGAAAATTAAGTTTGTGATCAAATACCAACCAGCAAAAACTCTGTCTCTAACAGACCTGTTAGTATTTAAGAAGCCTTCCTACACTGCACTCAGGTGTATTAATTGCACCTGTGTAAACTCGTTACCTGTATAAGGGGGGTTCCTTTCTACACAGCGCCAGTTTTTGGTGCAGTTTTAACTTGCACACAAATAAACTGCATTTATTACAGCAATGCTTTCTTTAATTATCTAAAGTGTTTGGAAGATGAGTAACCAATTAGTGTGTTTGTAATCCACAAGACTTCAAACACAGTAAATGTTTACGTAATTGTTTTAAAACACCTTTCTGAAACAATGTAGACAACTTGAAAGAAGTTTGCTGGGATAAAGGCAGTTTAATTGAGAGCACAGTAAAAATGCACAATAAACTGTGCTGTGTGAAAGCACCCTAAAAGACACTTGTGCACACAATCAATCTCACCCCAGCCTCTCCACTATGACCAAGACAAAAGTGCTGTATAAGGAAACCAGGGACAAAATTGTAGACCTGCACAAGGCTGGGATACCAGCTTGGTGAGAAGGCAACAATAGTTGGCGCATTAGAAAATGGAAGAAACACAAGATAACGGTCGATCTTTCTTGGTTTAGGGCTCCATGCAAAATCTCTCCTCGTGGGGTAAGGTTGCTTCTGAGAAAGTTTAGGTATCAGCCCAGAACTCTAGGGGAGACCGTGGTCATTGACCTGATAGAGCTGGCGCGGCGACACAGTATCAAAGATTGCTGTTAGTAACACACTATGCTGTTATGGATTAAAATCCTTCAGGGCACGCAAGGTCCCCTGCTCATGCCAGCACATGTCCATGCCCATTTGAAGTATGCAAATGGCCATCTGATGATCCAGAGTAGGCATGGGAGAAGGTCAAAATAGAACTTTTTGGTATCAACTCCACTCGCCGTGTTTTGGAGGAAGAAGGAGGATGGAGTACAACCCTCAGAACACCTTCCCAACCATGTAGCATGAGAGTGGAAACATCATTCTTTTGTGTTGCGTTTCATGCAAGGAGGACAGCTCGGACTGCATCCGTATTGAGGGAGCTATGGATAGGACCTTGCTTCGCTTGATCTTGGCCAACAATCTCCTCCCTCAGTAGCCCAGTCACACCTTGAACCCACTGAAAATCTTTAGAGGGAGCTGAAACTCACTGTAGCCCAGCAACAGCCCCAAAACCTGAAAGATGTGAAGATCTGTATGGAGGAGTAGGCCAAAATCCCCGTTGCAGTGTGTGCAACCTTGAAGGGCTTCTTATAGAAAAACTAACAGATCTGTGATAGAATTCTTGCTGGTTGGTAGGTGATCAAATACTTGTTTCATGCAAGAAAATGCAAATTAATTATTTAAAAATTATACAAAATTGATTTTCAGGATTTTTTTTTAAAGATTCTGTCTCTCACAGTTGAAGTGTACCTATGATACCTATGTACCTATGATAGAAATCACAGACCTCTCTATTCTTTGTAGGATGGAAAACTTGCAAAATCGCCAGTGTATCCTATAGATATTTTCCTCACTGTAAGCTATTTAATAGAAAGGTTCAGCATATCTTTTACAGTTTAGGGTAAATGCCAAAAAAGTGTATGGACATTGTTGTGGTCAGATAAAACAAACTGCTAGAATATTGGTGAATTACAGGGATTTGCCAACATTTTCATATTTTTATTAATTGTCTGCAAATTTAAATATGGTTATCAACCACTTTTTGTTTTGAACACTGTTTCAGTTTTCTGTTCTCACTCTGTTCCCACATTTAAAATTTATTTGCTGCCCTTTCTTTCTTTTGTTTATCCATTTTTAAAATGTTACCATTCTGATAGGAAAGAGAGAGAAACCCTAAGGGTATGTTCACACAGTTTTTTGCAATCTGAAAAATGTAGTAAAAAGCGTTGCGCAAAACATATCCAAAGACGTACCCAAAGTGAGGTGAGTGTTTGGATGCATTTTCTATGAAGCAGAAACGTACCCTATAATTTTAAATAGACTGCCTGCTGCGTAAAATGGGTCAGGAATTGACATGTCAATTCTTTGAACGAATCCCAAAGATGCATCAGAAAGACACATGTAAAACACAAATCGGCATTTAGACGTCTGAACGCTGATACATGTTTTACATTGAAACTAGTATAAATCACACTGCACATTGCTAGATGCGTGTTTGGGTCTGAACCATGGATCCAAACATGCATCTAAAAAGCGCTGTGTGAACATACTCTAACACCTAAAGGACCATCTACATGCCAAGGATTAATTCGGTTTTAGGACTGATTTCGGAATCCGTTTGCAGACTGGCTGTAAGCCGTCCCCATAGAAAACTTTTTATATAGAAAATCTGACCACCAGTCTACACACCACAGATTTTCTAAGTTTGGATTTCAAGATTGACAGCTTTGCAAAAAAACTTGGAACATGCACATTCTTCTATTTGGTTCCCAATGGAAAATGTACAGTAAATTGTCAATGGGCCATCCAAATATAAATTCCAACCACATAATCCATCCCAAAAAAGTGACAAAAAATAAAAAATGATTGTAAAAGACTGTCAGATTCTGTTATAGCATTTGATCAGTATTTTACAATTGCCGTGTGAAGGTAACCCTGAGATCTTAGGGATCCCATTTAATGTATCAAGAGCCATTTAACTCCTTGCAACACATAATTGATAGTCTCTGTAAAAATCCAATCTATTAAAATTACCAGCACCAAAGTTGTTTTAATCCACGTCCCTAATAATGTGGAATAGAACGTGATCAAAGTCGCGTGTATCTGAAAATGGTACCAATAAAAACTACACATCAGTATAATCAAAGCTTTGATTTTTATAAAAAGTACTAAAGCATAACTAATACCAAAACCCCTGTAAAAATGGAACATTGTAACGAGCCAGGATAATGTATCCACTGGACCACCACAAGCAGTGGTACAGACCACACCAGGAGCGGATATCTAAGTGGGTACCGGTGGTTCACCAGAGCCCACCACAGGGCGGGATGCGGACTTGCCGCGGCGGGATTTCCGCAGGTCGCTACCCCTGTTGTGCATGCTTGCGGAGTGATGCGACGAGGTGCAACGCCAGTACAGAAGCGATGTCGAGGTGAGTCGGGCCTGCAGAGGAAGGTTCGTGGTCAAAGGACGGCAGTGGAAGGGACTGGTACACGGGTGCGACAAACCGGAGCAAAATAGGGCTTAGTCTCATAAGAAAAGGGCACTATGGATTCGGCAGGGTGGTGCAGGAAGTGGAGCCCTTATATAGGGTCAGTGGGCGGCAAAACCAATTGCCGGCGTGCTGGCCCTTTAAATCTGAGAAAGCCAGCGCGCGCGCCCTAAGGACAGGTAAGTGAATGCGCCCGAGGGAGGGAGCAGAAGAGGACATGGGAGGACTGAGTTGCGCTCGCGGACGGAGGGCTTCGGTGCAGCTTATGGAACTAGTGTTGAGCGATTTTATGACAAAGTTGAAATCGGCAAGGTTTTTATGGTTATCGAAATTTCAGACATGCGATAATTAAGGTTAAAATCTGAGCATATCATTAATTAAGGTCGCGCCTTTTTCGGACGTTCTGTAATTTTGGCGGCAGCAAATCAGAATTACAGAATGGTGCAGGGTGAGATGTGATGTGCTCGACGTCATGATGGGATGTGTATGGTTGCGATTGGATGGAAAAATACAGACCTCCGGTTTTACCATAGAAACAGCGGTTTTCTGTTTCAGCCTCTTGTCCTCTCATAGGATTCAACCTGCGCTATGCCTGGTGGCCAGAAACAGCTCAGCTCGAAATTAGTTCATATTTCTGCACAGTGAAACCTCTACTATTAGCTGTGATCCTTCCAATTTAGTTATATTAGGATTTGAAGATTTTATGTAGTTAGCTAGAGAATTTTAAAGCAGCATCTACCGCTGTAAACTCTGGCGGGTGGAGCCAGGTGGGGGGCCCCGCGGGTGGAGTGGGTGGGAGAGGTCGGGCGCCGGGGGGTGGAATGTGTGAAACACAGACAAGCTCTATCTATAATGAACACTGGATAAATTTCACCAAGACTTTAGTGTAGACATGTAGTGGAATATCTTTATTATTAACTGTTTGCTATTGAAATATTTCTCTGGATATTAGGCAGCCTGAACTTATATTGGATATCACTCATTTCCTGAGAGTTAAGCTGCTGAGGTCTCGTTGTTAGGTTGCAAAACTCCACTTTTATTTCAGTCTATTACATTGCAGATAGGTGTTCAAATTTACCCATTACACCTTGTGACTGTTGATATATCCACCTTGCAGTTAAATTTAACAAATCCTGCAATCTTGGTTGTCAGCAAGGTTGTTATGTTGCCAAAAATACCGGTATCATACGAAAAACATAACAGTTACGTGTTTTTTGACTTTTGCGCACCCAGCATTGTTATTGAAGCAGATCCACGTAATCTTTAAATAACTATGCTTTTTCTTATTATTCACAACAGGTGAATTGAAAGGTGCAAAAAATACCGTGTATTATATCCTATAAACTAGTAGATCTAGTTAGAACTGAGTTTGTTGACTTTATATGCGTACACCCGGCAGATTGTTCATTGACGCTAGCATTCATAATCGTGTAATCTTAAAACTGAGCATATGTTTTTAATATGTCACACACAGGTGAAGTTTGAAGGTAGTCAAGAAAAGTAGAGTGTGATACCGTATTATTTATACCAAACATAACAGATACGTGTTTTTTGGACTTTTGTCCCTGTACCAGAGTATTGTGATAGTGACACTTGCTTGCAGTAGTAGAATTTGAATACCTAGCGCAATATTTTGATCCCCCCCCCCCGCCCCCCCCCCCCCCTCCCCACACCCCTATAGAATTTAATATATAGATGTGTGTATACTTTTTGAGTGTGTAGTAGGATTAGAGTAATGAGCTGTGTATTGCCGTCTGTTAGTGAAATAGAGAGACTTGCCATTAGACTATGTCTCTATCACCTTGCTAAGATTTGTTATATTGTCTGAACATGGTGTAGAGTATGCAAGGTGTGTGTTATAGCGAGTCAAAGTGAGTGGGTGTAGCATCATGAGAGGTAGAGGTTACCGTGTGTGATGGTGTCTGCAGTTCCTCCATGCTGGCGGAGTCAAGTCACGTTCATGCCAGCGTGAGCGTCAGTTGGCATGGTTGACGTCTGTCAGCATGTCTACAGTTTAGAAGGTCAAGGCCCTTGTGATATCTATATGTTATAGCGAAACATCGTCCCAATCTGTTCCTTCAGTGGTTAATGCAACCTGCATCTAGCAGTCAGAGACTTTTAATTATCCTCTGTCCTGTCGTCTGAGTCCGGGCCACTCAAAAATTAATGTCATCAGCATCATCTGCATAAGTCTGAATACATGAAGTGTGGCACAGATGTACAACCTGTCGTCGTACCCACACTGTCCTGTGGGTGATTAGTATCCATTTCGTGAGTCGGACTCTTTGATGACAAAATGCGGTGTGGGTGTTCAGTGTGTCGGCATGTATAAAGTATAGTTCAAGAGTGGGATGATTTGTGTGTGATCTCTTAATTTGACGCGTCACTAGTTTACTTTGAATGCCTATCAGAGTGAGTGTGAAGGAAGCGAGTCAATCGGACAATAATCCGGTGCTGTTGTCGCACTCCGTCTTGCGCAGGAGCCCCTTTGTCTGTATGCCTTCGCTCAGCTTTCTGGTGATGCGGGAAAGTCAGTTGACACGACAATGAGTCTACCTGGTGTTGATGATGAATTGATTGAGTTGACGATTCGATTGCGGATACCATTCCATGTGTCTTGTTTCGCCGCATGAGTTATGTTGCTTTGTCGGAGCGCTTCTTCAGTGTTTACGAGGGGGGTAATGTTCGAATTGGTGGTAGTGTTCAATACGTGGTCCCGCACATCAAAAACAGTTTGGAGAGGTGCTGGTTTCGTCAAGAATGTTCGCCTGATATGATGATCGTGCCATGCTCCTTACGTGTCAGCGTTCTAAAACAACTTCTGTCTCCTCGACTTATCGCGTTCCGTTCGTTAATGAAGGTCCTGGTACCATCCTTCAAGCGCTGGGCCTTCTGTTTGTTGACCAGTAGCCTTTGATTTACCTCAGTCTGATTTGTATTATATGTCCGCACTTGTGTCTCGTATATGTCGCTCTTATGTAGAAGATATATATTGTTTAGCTGATAAGAAAAGCGTTAAGTTGATTAACCTGACTCACCGCACCTATGTCTGAGTCGCATGTCAGCGTGAATGTATCTATGTAGTTGAATTGGTAGGGAAGACGCATGAGTTGTGTCTCTAAAAAAAGGTTCCGCAGATCGTCGCCGGGCCTCCAACCCCTGTTGCTGACTGCCCTCGCTTGTTTACTCCGTCCTCGCCTCTGTCCTTGTGCTCCCCCACGCCAGATAGTGTTCTTCAGAGTATTGCCCATAGTCTCTCAGAGTCTGATGATTCTAGGGTTCAGCAGTCCGACTTCAGCCTCCGCACTGTGATTCGCCCGATGTTTTCCACTACTAGCACTTCACCTCCAGAGATCCCTCCTCCGCCTTCTCGCCTTGTCTCGCTAGTGTTTGCTGATTCTATCTGCGCATCGGCGTTAACAGCGTGTGTCCGCAGTCTTAACTGTAGCCAGCCTTCTGTAGTCCAGGTTAGAGGGATAGCTGGAAGACTACACTTTAACCCAACCATCCCAAAGCCATAAGAAGCATATGAGAATGTCGGTCTTTGAGCTAGTAGTCTTTTGGTCTTGTTAATGTTGCCTTTCCGTTTGGTGGATCACGATAGCTGTTCCTGCCACGTCAATGGCCCTCGCTCTGGCCCTCCTAATCCAGTAGCAGAGCAGGTATATTTCTCTGTTGCCGAGAAGAGAGCTCGTTATTTGTCCTCGGTCCTGAGCTCTCACTTGTAATCTAAAATTTCGAAGTACGACGTTGTCTGCAGCTGTGGTATGGAATAGAAGTTCCAAGTCTCACTCGCACCGATCGCATTGGAGTTGTAGAAGCTGCGCTGTCGCTCGCAAGTAGGTCTCGGATATAGTATGTAGTGTCTTGATGACAGCTGCACTGGGTGAGCTGGTGTGATGTATTCTGGGGGTGATGGTGGCTGCGTGCTGTAAGGCTGCTTCTAAGTACGTGCTGTAACAGGGATGGTAGCAGGGCTCTTTCCCCCAAGGTCCTCTGGTGGCATCACGTGACCAGAGACACCAGCCGTGTTGAAATTAATCTGCGTTGGGACGTCCCACACACAGGTCAGGAGTCGGTGAAGGTCTTTTAGAAGTCAATATAGCGAGAATTATCTTCTCCTGAGCGCTGGCTGGGTGACAAGAACCTTGTGCCAGGCAGGTGGTTGTGCTTAGAGTTAACGGGCGAATAGATTGGCTGGCCGTATCGCTGAGTATGATCGGTAGGTACTGGTAAGTCTATCATCCTTTCCTGGCTCTATAATTATCATGATCAAGTGATACTCCTGTGTCTCTGTTTCTGCAGAAATTTTTAATAGAGCGCTTCCACGGGTTCTGGGATACTGCAGCTTGAGTAATGAATGTCGCTTCCGATGGTCATGAATTTCGCATCTTCGCGCCGCCACTGTAGTTCGACCGCCTTGCTCCGTTCCCGGCCTGCTGCGTTTGTCAGAAGTTCCAGCTCTTGTTTGCCTACACCGTGTCTAGCATCGTCTCATTAGTTGTTATCGTTTTTAGAGCTAATTCAGTCGCTGTGGAAATTTCCACTCCTTCCTTCCACTTGTCCTTCCAGCGATTTTTTATGTGGCAGCTGCGGACAATGCCTGATTGAGATCGCTGTAGCGCGTTATAGAAGTGATAACATCTTGCGCTCTTGACAAGTCAGCCGGTGACGGACGTCGTCGAGAAGTGTTTGAACCATACCATGAGTAGTGGAAGGCATGATTCGTTGTTGAACCGAGCTCTTCTTGCGCACAAATACCTGTGCCAGTTTTGAGTGTTGGAAAACTTGGAAACAACAGGTCCCGCCAGCGTCGGACTGGAGGAGGACGGACACAGATGGGAATCTGGAGCATTGTTCTCTCCCGTCAAGTCCAATCGCATTGACCGACTGGGTGTTCTCAATTTCATCGTCTTCATTAGAGGCAGGTGGTTCGGGGTACACCAGAGCAGTAGTGACAGGTGGCGCTTGTCAGCTCTGTCAGGGTGCATACATCTCAGGCAAGTCAGGGCTGTGTTGAAGTCTGTGCCGCGAGCAGCGGAGGAGGAGGTATTTCCGTAGACCACACGATGTTACCGACGTACTGCACTTGGAAAGAGGTTGAGCGCGAAATTGAGGCGGAGGGAGGTAAGAATGAGGTAGATCAGGTTTGATAGTGCCCCTAGACTCCAGTGGCTTGGGAATCAAGGCTCAATCATCTTCTTCACATGTGTGCTTTGGATTGCTCCTTTTCCTCACCAACTGATGGATCCTCGCGATTAAGGCTACAGATCATAGATGAACAACAGTTACTAGGGTGGCCTCCATTCCTGAGATCCCCGTGACAGAAAACAAAACTCTGCACTGTCTTCTCCTCCCACCATATAGAGCAGTAATATGCAGGAAATGGTGAGAACTCTTGCATGTTTGATCGCAGATTATGAGAGTCATCTGTTGCAGATCTGGATTCTCTGTTCACCCAGAGATATGTCACAGGGGGATACAAAACTTCTGGCGGACGTGAATCATAGCAGAGTGTGCCAAGTAGGCGTAGCGGCAAGCGCAGGCTGAGAGTGGACGGAAGCCTAAGATGGGTGACTCTGTGCATATCTTTGTTACCACATCACCAACGCATGCGCATGCAGGGCATCACATCCAACACACTGTGAATTCAGATTAAGATCATGGTGCAGACTATCTGGTCTCAACACCGACTGTTTATGCATGTGTTCCGGACCCATAAGAGACTACTGTGTAATCCAAAATGACGAAATGGCCGAAGCTGGTCTCGTCACGCCATGAAATTAGTAAGGTGTTGTGTTCCCCCCCCATGCCCAGCAGGCACAGCGTCCATATCTGAGCGAGCCTTCAGCACTGCTGGAGGTGTCATACAGACCAAACGCATCCGGCTTTCACTACAGATAATGTGATCGTTTGGTCTTTCATCAAGGATGAATCAGGACATCGATCTGCTGATGTGTCGTTGTGGTCTTCACAATTAGCTTTGCGAGAGTCATCCGTGGATTAGGTATGTCGCGGTTCTACTTCACAATCCTTTTTCAAACAGAAAATGGTCCTCTTGAAAATTTTTTTTTAAATTTGTATTCATTTCATTGACTGCAATTTTGTTATTCTGTATTTTTCGTCTATTTGTATTCTCTTTTGTCTGGGACGTAGAGACTGTAAATAATGACGGTGAAGGTTTCATGTATCAACATCCTGTATTCCATTTTTAGTTACACTTTATCTTGTAAGAGGATATTGTTTTCGCGCATTGTCTAATGGTTTGTGAGGTCGATGTTGCTGTGAGATACTAGCTATATATTATGGTCTTCATTGTGGAAGCAGATTGTATGTGGTCTTACTAGAAGTGTCATTTATCCCTAACAATTTTTAACAGTGGCTTGAGTAATTCAGTTACATTTGTTTATATATTGTGTTTTGGTGATCATTGCTGCTTTGAAATGCAGCAATACCTACAGGTCCTATTATTAAAATAATGAGATTGTATGTCTATAGTAATCATTTGTACGTTTGTCGACTCAATTGTGCAGAAGTCGCGCCTCATGGGTCATGGTTTTGTATTTTTGGTGGGGCATTTTGCGTGTTGAATGCGTGGCTATACTATAGGTTCTAATTCTTAAAAGATAAATGTTGTGTTTACTAAGATGAGGCTCATGTTGTTCTTTCGCGCAATTTTCGATAAGTGGGTACAAGGGTTCATGACTTTTGAAATGTATTGGAGGAGCGTATGTGTCTGACGCTGTGTGACATGTCTGGTCTATAGATACATGGTCTCCTATTTAGATGAAATAAATGTGTTCTAACAGAAGCATTTGTGCTTGCGCAAATGTGTCAAGTATTGAGTGGCTCAAGGGTGATGGTGCTATCAGAAACAGGAATTAGGTAGTGCCCGTTATAATGAGAATCGCATATTTGCTAAATAATGATATTGTTGTGTGTAATGAATTGTCTGTAACTATAAGAGAGATCAATCCCTGGATTTGAGTACTCAATGTACCAGAGATTGAATACGCAATGATATAAAAGTAAGAGTAAACAAGACATGGTGGGATTCCACCTGTGTGTTTAAAAAAGTGTTCGTGTCTAGAGTGTTTAAGATACTACTAATGTGTAACTGAAAGTTGTAACGCGCAGTAAGTGATAGCTGGATAAATATAATTCTACTTCCAGAAGAATTGTAAAAAGGGAGGTATCTGGGAAAACTTTGTAATGAGGAGACAGTGGATATGGCTGCACGGATTTTTAGAGAGAAACAGATAGAGTACACGGACGCCATTTCCTCCTAGGATGGTGTGTAAAGATAGAGAAATGTAGAATGCCAGGACAAATGAGGGCACCTGGTGTAAAATCAGGAGCGTTGAAGACTCACTCAGTTATTTTCCTGCAGAGTGAATAGCTGTGACCAATGGTGTCGCACTCCATAGCGGAGTGGGCAATGAAGCGCTACCTCAGTGTGTCTTAGACTGTGTAATGAGGAAGGGTGGTAGTTTTTCTCATCACTTTACGCGGCTTTTACGCACTCTGTCTTCAGCTCGGACAGTGTTGATTTGTTGCGCTGCGTCATCACGGGCTTGAGTTAACAACTGAGTGTTAATTGATGACGGGACGCTACATAACCTGGGCTCTCACCGCTACCAACTCTGTAACTCCGGCCCTGGTCATGTGTGGTACTGACAGTTTGCTAGTCAAGGTCCAGATTCAACTTATAATGTGTGGTGAAAAGACATCCTGTTTTCCGGCACTTGTCGTAATTAGGGGGTCCAGACAGTTTATATGGTCAATACTGTGGGGCCCGGACAGAAGGGATCAGGATATGTCAGTTCAACTAGAAAATGGTGTTGGTGAAGAAGACTCTCTTTTCCGGCATACTTTGTATTGCAGGGGTTCAGACATGTGTTTAATGGTCAATACTGTGGCGCCAGGTGACAGGGACAGTATATGTCCAGAGCAACTAAAAATGGTGAGTTGTAATGACTCCTTTTTCGGGTCAATTTGTAATTGGGGAGTCAGACAGTTTAATGGTCTATGTTGCCCACGACAGGGCAGTAGATATGTCCAGTCAACTTAAACATGGTGGTTGAAAGATCCTTTTTTGCAGGCACTTTTTTAGTATAAATCTGGGGGTCATGCAGTTTCGGGCTCATGCTGCGTTCCAGGACAGGATGAATATTCAATGTCCAGTTGAAGAACATGATGTTCAATCATACTGCGACTGTGGCACTTTTTTTAATTTGTGGATGAGGTTTTAAGGGTGATTGCTGTGGTATCTAAGTACTGGTGATAGTGAATGGGTCTTGTGACTTTTTTCGTGTGATGATTATTATAACCTAGAGAGATGTGGTTGCCTATGAATGATAGCACGTATCCATTGACTGTTGTGGATGTTAATTTTCAGGTATTTCCAGCTTGTTTGGGTGTATTAACGCTGAATAAGGTGGTAGAGAGCGCTCTCATCTCCTATAGACGCTTTAATGGAAAATCGTTCATTGTGCGTGTGTCTTGTACTAGTTCGGTGTAAACCTTTCGATAAGCTAGGCGAGTCGTATCGTAGACTATCGATCGAGTCGCTTTGAGAGCCAATCGCAAGTTTCGGCTTCATGAAGAACAACTTATCTTATGACTCAAATCAGTTGCTAGTTGTTTTTCAGTTGTTTGTGTTACCTCTAAAGCCATATGCATTTTTTGGGGATTTCCCTGGGTACATTCAACATAAGAGGTGGGTACAAAAAGTGATCAAGGAAGATATGAGGCCAGTAATGATAAGACCTTTGTGTGTAGGAGTAAGAAATGTATGAAAGGTTTTGCTGCAGAGGTGCTTTTCTGTGGTAGAGTATCTCTACTTGTTAAAAGTGAATTTGTATATGACTGCCGTTCCAGCATGTGGTTCGCATGAGTGGATTCGCGGTCGCTGTCAGTCTACTTATTCATCAGCTTTATGAGGAAGTCAGATGTGATATGAAGGGATTGGGGTGAGTAGTTCACTGGATCGTTCATATATCTAGATTTGTTTCGAAATGTCATTTTGATTACGCGCGGTGCGCTCCTACAGAAACTATGTGTTTGGTAATCAAATGAGATATGCTGAGTGGACTGGAGGGTAAAATGTGTGCTCAAGTGGGGTAGGTAGTACTGGTCTCTCACATGATAGAAAACAATGTGGGTTAGGTAATTTGAACTTTTGTGTACTGATGACTCAGAACTGATCTGCTGTATACTCATGTGGTGGTTGACCACAATGGAGTCGCAGTTTTGTAGTGATTCTCTTTAGTAGACAGATTTTCTGTTAATGATATCTTACTGACGGTGGATTATACACTGTAGATATTAGATCTGTATCTTTGCTTAGAACGAATACTAAGCTCTGTGTAAGTAATGCAAACTGACGCAATTAGGGGATAATATTGGTATGACTGTAAGGGAATTTCTGGACTATATGTTGGAGGTCTTGGGCAGGGAAATGGTGCTAGTTGAGGTTTTAACGACTGATTAGAGATCGCAAGTGGTATGCTACAATGAGGGAGAAGAGAAAATCCCTATAGATCATGTTAAATGAAATATCTCCTGGGTGAAAAGTGATCATGGAGGTGAGGACTTGCGGTTGTCCTGGTGGGAGCAGAGTTAAGACTTGTATTGTTAGAGCAGTCTCAGTAGTCAGGTCTTGCAGCAGCAAAGCATATAGATCATTTGTGGGTGCATTTAAAGGTTGGCTATAGATGCACATGAGATGAGGAGAACGATTAATTATCCCATTTATAGACTAAGTCTATTGGTTATGACCGCATCGTGGTAATATTTTGTATGCAGGTTTTGGTGCAACTAGTGTAGCTAGGATGAGATATTGTTAGAGGCAGTTGAACTGAGGTACAGAAGGCGGCAGAACTAGAATGTTATAAAGATGTTGACTGGGTGGACTAGCGCAGTTACGCGCGCTCAGTAATAGAATGGGCAAAGATAGGGAGTTAGTGTGTTGTTAGAGAAAAGAGGCTTCGGGGGGGAGACACATATATAAAAATATGTTTAAATTCATCAAAGTCAATATAGAGATCTCTCCCAAGATTTATGTTTAATACCCCGGGCTCGTATTAGAGCAAGGGGGCATCCTTAGTACTTGAGGAACGGATGTTTTACATATACATAGAATAGGGATTTTTTTTCCCCCTTTACAGTGAAGAGCAGATGAGGTCTTTGATTCTCTGCCAGAGGGGGACTTGTCATGGTGAATTCAATAACCGAGTTCAAAAGGGTTTGGATTGCATTTCTGAGCGTTAATAATAAAGTTATAGTTGACTAGGATTTCAGAAAAGGGGTCATTGATCACGGGATTTTTCTGCATTGCCAGATGGCGTCAGGAAGGAATTTTGCCCTAAAAATGTGGACAATTAGGCTTTACCTCATTGGGTTTTTGGCCTTCCATCATGGATCAACACCTTAGCACAACAGGCTGAACTAGATGGACGACTTGTCTTTTTTTAGCCTTACAAACTATGAAACTATTATATGGTATGGATAATGGTGCCAGTCATTAAAAAGTACATCATGTCCCACTAAAAGCAAGCTCCCATAGGTTTATGTAGACAGAAAAATAGAAATGTTGTGGCTCTTGGAAAGTTGGGAGGGTAAACATGAAGAAAAAACGTTGGTGCAGCTAAAAGGGGTTAATCTATTCTTTCTATATGTTATTTCCTGATGCTCATATTTAGAGATAGGGGCGAATTGATTAGTAACGAAGTGAATTCGTTAAGAATTTCAGGAAACTTCGGTTTGGAACGAAGTCGAACTATGGGGTTACTTCGGGTGAACGAAGTGTGCCTTTGATTGATAAAAATGGCTGCGAGAACATGGCCGCTACATGGGGCAAGACTCTGGGAGGAAAAGGGCATAGCCTGCATGAACATATGCAGAAGATGAAGCCAATCAGAGGACCGTCGGGATTACTGTGACGTCACCGCATATTTAAGTCCCCGGGCGCGTAGCCGGGTGCTAACATACTTCACTGTGCTCATTCACGGGAAGGTGCTGCCGCGGCTGTATAGATTCTTACTGAGAATTGATTTTTATATAACATTTCTGTGGGGTGTCCAGCTTGTCTCAGAGGACTGTTCTCTTAATGTTTCTATTTCTAAATTTTTTGGGGTATTGGATCTTGATAATCCAGTGTGCGTCCACTGCAGCTGCATATTACATAGTCCATTATCCATGTGGGATCTTAAGCCAGCTTCATGGTTGTATTCATTGAAAGTAAAACACGTTTTATCAATATCAAATACACTTCATTTTTGGCTGCTCAATTCTATTGCGCAAATTTTACCATCCAGGGGTTAATTAAGCGTTTTTGCTGTTGTGCGATACCCCAAGAAAACCGTCTTTTTCAACGCCAACATAATATAAATTTTTCCTGTAGGCTAATTCACAAGAAAGGTTATATAACAACTGTATCTTCTTGTTGTGTAGTGTAGAAAAGATCATGACCATTGTTTATCTCGCTTCAATGCTATTGGTATTTTGTGCGGCTCCAGATAGTTCTTTTGGCTGCAGTAGATTTATCATCCGCAGGCGGTGTATTTTTAGTGCGTGTCTGATGTGTCTGAGTGTGCTGACAAATGAATGTGAACCGTCTGTTTTTCGCAACGCCAAAAGATATATAATATATTTTTCCGTGTTAGCCGTATTTCAACGCATTAGTGTACTCAGAAGGTGTAGTAAGAACGGACTGTATCTATCCTTGTTGTGTGGTGTAGAAAAACACGCAATTGTAACACGCTTGTCCAAAGAGCTACATTTTGTTGCGGACTCAATTCTTTGGCGCAATTGTACATCCAGGGGTTAATTAAGCGATTGTTTGTCTGGTGGTGCTGACCAAAATAAACAGTTCTTTTTCAACGCCAAAATATATAAATTTTTCCGTAGCCTAATTCACAAGCAAAGGTTAATTACACACAGTTTGTCTCTTGTTGTGTGGGTGAGAAAAAGAACATGTCTCAATTGTTAAACATACGCGCTAGACGAAATGATCTACTATTTATGTGCTGGTCTCGTTTGTCTTTTGGCGCAATTTACTCTGTCCGCGCAGGGTGTTGTATGATGTATTGGTTTTGTGTGGTGTGCGTACAATGATAAGTAGATAAACTCGTGTCTATATTTGTCATACTGCCATGATACATATAAATTGGTTTACCTTGTTAGTACATAATTTCATGTTCCAGAAGGTTTTTTAAGCCTGTTTGTGCTTTGTAGCATTTATGTGAAAGAACACACAGTGTGTTTTAAATCTGTGAACATACAGTGTAGTTAAGTTTTTTCTGGTCCAATGTGTGGAGATGCAGACTATAAGTTTTATAGTTCCATGGGTTTAACCAGTAGACTTGTTATCTGAGGTTCATTTGGATGTCAAAAACCTAGGGATGGTGTGAGTATAATTTCTTATATACAGATATCAATCTGTCAAATAGCAGGTGATCTAGGTTTCATTGTGTTTGAAACTCTCCCAGGATGTCTAGACTAGAGAGGTGGCTCAGTGTCTCTTGCTCAAGATCTTGCTGATGGACTAGTGGCAGACATAATCATTCCTGGAGATAGATCATGGCCAGGTCGAAGCTACCAGCAATAGGGGTACGAGTCGTCATACTAGGGTTCGCTCACTTTGGTTTGAGGCCAACCATAGAACTGGCGCTGGCTCATGATCACTGTTTGCTATGGCCGTGTGTTGTTTCAGTCACCAAGGGTTCTTGACATTGCAGTTTGACTAGGTATTGCCTCTATTACTCCTATCCAGTAGCTGTGCTATTGACGGACATATGCTTTCCAGGATCCCAATATGTAGTTCTCTGTGTTGGTGTGAATTCGATACGAGCGTCTCACGTAGTTCAGCGCTTGTAAATTCCTGCCTTGTTGTGTGGCCTAAATTGCGGCTTGGGGAGTTTGGTTTAGTACCTATAGATAGGTCTAGCAAGGGTCTTCTCATTTTCTTGTCATCATGGCCATTTGCCTAGATAAGTTCCATCGTGTCTCTCTCCTCATGGTCTCATAGAGATCTAACTGATGTGGTCTAGGCTTCTTCAGGCTCAACTATATTTTAGCGAGAGTAATCGAAGTGAAATTTGTGTGTGAGGTCTGTGTCAAGGCTAGTCTTTAGTCTTTGGCTCAGCGAGAATATTGATATGTTTTTCTATCTGCTTGTATGTGGGCTCTATGAATTTTGCCCTTGCCTTCTTGTTTCAGGTAGGCTTTTAGGCGCCAAAGTTTATAGTAAGTGTGAGAGATGAGCTATGATGAGGTCAATGTGTGAGATGAGTCAGCCTCAGGCTTAATACCAAAGATGGGTGATTAGAGAGACAGGCGTTAAAGTGACGATGGACAAATTCATCAAATAGATGTGTGAATGTAGCCGACCGCACCAACCAAATTGAGCGAGAGAGGCAAGGGCTTCATCATCGTCAGGAGAATGAGGGCGTTGGCTTGCCTTCGTGTTTCTATGTGGCAGTGAGTCAGAAGGATAGCAGCAGTGTGAGGTCCGGAGCTCCAATAGGGCCTGGAGGTAAAAATCCGCTTCGAAGGTCCTAAAGAAGTAGCGGCACAGAGGCTCAAGCGAGGCAGCGGCGGCAGTTGT
This sequence comes from Phyllomedusa bahiana, assembly GCA_025379985.1. NCBI lineage: Eukaryota > Metazoa > Chordata > Amphibia > Anura > Hylidae > Phyllomedusa > Phyllomedusa bahiana. The sequence continues at coordinate 76,222 of JAODAL010015536.1, forward strand.
CACTCATGCAGAGCCGTTGGCGGTATATATCCGTACTCGTCGGTGTGGCAGTTCTTGCCAAGACGCAGGAGGAGCCGTATATTGGTATATGTGGTATCTGTGGGCAGAAGTGAAGTGTGTGCCAGAGAGCTAACGTTGGCACCTCGTCCTGCGTCACTAACACATGCAGCGTCACCATCCGGTGCCGGAGAATCGTGGCTCAGATGTCGGTCGGTCCTAATCTCATGCCGCCGCAGCAGCAGCGCCCAGTGGCTCGCATGCCATTGCACAGGCCAGTCAAGGTCCACCACCTCTGCAGAAGGGAGCTGGTTTCTCTTGGACAATCATCTGACGCGTCAATGATGTCATGCTCCTCGCTACTTCATGCGCCCAGCAGTCGTTTCAGCGAGGCGATTGCAAAGGTGGAAAAAACAGTATGCATCCGAACCATCCTAAAGCGTGCAGCCTGACCGTGCTCTGTCCAACAGTTGTTGCGCTTGCAGTCCTCCCTTCTCCAAAATGGTGAATCTCTGCACACTTCAAGATGAACTAATGGCTTGTGCGAGCCGAGATGGAGAGTTCCTAAGACGTGAGTGTAATTTCTTTATCCAAAATGGCAGTTACCAGCACTTCTTAATATGTAGGAACACCTGTTCCTCCCATTGTCCGTCACCAATGGGAGGAACATGGTGATTCCGCGCTGCAACGAGGAGGGATGGTCCTGCTGGCCCTGCATGGCGCCACGTGTTCAATTGGTTGTGAAAATGGTTCCTGAAGTCTTCCACCGATTTCAGAACAATTACTGAAATTGGCCAAGTAACACTGTGCATGCACTTTATCCATTCGTTACAAAGCCAGGAACACTCCTCTGTGTTGCAGCGGCAGAACGGCCTCCCCACAACACTCTGATATGCAAATGTTGCCACCCGCTGGAATTCCAAGCCTGCACATGGTGGACCGACTGTATGAACAGGACAAAGGCTTAACGATTTTTTGTTGATCCAGGCAGGACAGACAGTACTCCCCTGTGTAACTTTGATGTCTAGCCAGTGGCAGCTCATGCGTGACAACCTGCGTTTGTTGAGGCCATTCAGTGGAGGCACGAGTTATTTGTCCAGTACGCCCAGGTCTACTGGGATGAATAACGTCAATTCACTGCTATCATGTCCTGGAACAGATGCTGAAAAATCTCACTGTCTGGGGCAGGGGACTCGAGACGTGGCGATACTATCTCCTGGCCACATGAGTTCGGTGGGGACTGTAAATGGAGGAGGACGGGACGGACAATGGCCAGCAGAAGCATTGTCTGTGAAATGTGTGGATTTTCTTCCAGGTGACAAGAGAGGAGGAGCAGGAGCAGTTGAGAGGAGGTGGATGGAGATGAGGAAGACGAGGCTATTGAGAGTGAAGGATACAAACTCAAATTACAATATAGGAAATCCTCGTAATCCAATTTGGCCGCTGGGCCTATGTGCGCATGGTCCATCCTCTGACAGGTCTGACCGGAGGGTTCTTCTGCGCTCACGTACCTACTGCCGCGGGTGCTGGGGAAGGTGGGGGTTAGGAGACAGTACAGCTCATCAGTAGTAACTAAGTTCTGGAGTCACCCGCCTAGTGAGGGAGGACAGTCGCCGCAGCCAGCAGGACCTGGAGCAGTCCCTGAACCACCAGGTTGTGCCTACTTGAGTAAGTCTCTGCCAACCTCAGTGTAGAAGATCCGTGGACTAATGGGCAGCCAAACTGGATGGTGGCCGCAACTTGCCGGAGTTTGCAGTGGGAAACTGTCCTGCCCGGCCAGTTAGTGTGGCTTCAGAGCGGGTGTTCTGTGCGGCGGGGGCCATCGTTACACCAAGGAGAACACGCTTGTCCACGGAAATGTGGAAGACTGACCTTTGTCAAGATGTATCAGGGTTGTGGAACGCCAGGATTTCCAGCCACACCAATGCCTTAGGCGTCAGTCTGGTTCAAACTACCTGCCTCAGCACTATTCTGATGCCGCCACCCACTGATGACCACACATCTGCTGGACCGTTTATACTTCTGGCCTACCACCATCTTTACCAGGGACTGTATTTGCCACCCAACCTCAACTCATATGTCATTGTGCACTCTCTATGACCTCATGCTGCTGTTGCATGTTGCAGTGACATACCACACTGTGTCATTGTGCCACTCTCTGACCTCATGCTGCTGCTGTTGGCTGCTGCATGTCTCCACACCTGTGTCATTGTGACTGCCTGACCTCTTGCTGCTGCCGCCGTTGACCTCCGCTCTCAGTCATTGTGCCACCTCTGTGGCTTCCTTCTGTTTGCACACTCCAGAATGTCAATTGTTGCCACTACTCTGACCTCATGCTGCTGCTGTGATCCTGCGTGTCCTCCATGACTGTTGTGTCATTGTGCTGTAATGCCTGATCTCTAATGCTTGCAGTGCCGCTCCGATCGCCTCACGCTATGTCATTGTGCCATGTCGTTGTGGCTTCCTCCTGGTTTGTGCCACCTCTAGAATGTCTCTCATTGTTGAGAGCCACTGCCTGATCTCATGCTGTCGACTCTCGTGAGCTCCACCTAGTGTGTGATTGGTGCTCTGTCGCTGTGGTCACTCTTGATCTACTGTTTTGTCGCGTCTGCACATGTGAATTGGTCATTTGTGCCTCATCTGCAATATGTACTAGTGCTGTACTGCGCTCTGTGTGACCTCGTCACACTGTGTGTAGACTGTGTCCACTTCCTGTGGTCCCTAGTGTACTGTTTGACCGCCTCCAGTGATATGTCATGTGCTCATGTGGCCCTGAGTCCTGTTTGTAGTTGTGCTGCGCCCTCCGTGTACGCTAGTCCGCACACTGTGTTGATGGTGCCTTAACGTCTGTGGCACTTACTGTTTTGCCGCACTCCAGAATGTGACGAGTGAGAGCTCTATATGCTCTGATTCTCTTATTACTGCCTGCCGCCGTGCCTTCCACACATGTTGTTGATTGTGCCACTCTGTGGACACATAATTACTGCGGGGTGTGCCGCCTAAAGTAATGGTCATTGTGACACTGCATGACCTACAAAGCTGCGCCGTGACCTCACTCACCACTGGGTGAATTGTGCCACTCTGTGGCACTATACTGTTTTGCCACTCCAGAATGTCATTGTGCCACTGCCTGATCTCATGCTGCCGGCTGTCGTGAATCCGCTCATCAGTCATTGTGCTCATCTGTGGTCTCGTTGTTTTGTCCTTCTCCAGTATGTCATTTTGCCACTGCCGGACCTCATGCTGCTGTGGCTTGCCGCCGTCACCTCCACATCTCTTCTTTTATGTCAATTAATGTTGCCACCTGAGCTCTAGCTTGTTTTTTTCCAAGCTTTCGCTGCATGTCTTTATGGGCTCACATTCCCGCTTGAGTTTTTTGGTCAGTTTTGCCCCTTAACGTGACCCAGGGCAATTTTATAGTGAAGCTGTTTCTAAGAGCGGGCGTCAGTCACTGAGTGTCATATAAAACACAAACATTTGTATGAAGACCATAACCAAGCTCCACCTCTGCATATTTAAGCATGGGACAACATTCTACAGCACCCTGCAGGCTCTGTGAGCCTCGGAAAATAGTGCTTTTTAACGCGATTTCGTGCGAAGTAATTCGGACCCGTATTTATTTTTGTCGAAAATTCTGGAGAAGTGGACCGAAATCGATTTTTGAGAAATTCGCCCTCTCTACCATTATCCTTTTAACCCCTCTAAGGACCAGCCAGTTTTGGCCTTCCTGTCACAGCACCTTTTTTTGAAATCTGGCATGTCTTCTTTATTTTTTTGTGTGAATAACTTTTTGACACTTTTACCTATTCATGTGATTAAGAGATTGTTTTTCTCGTGACACATTGTGCTTTAAGGTTAGTAAGAAATTGTGATCCTACAATCTTGTTTGTTTGAAAAATATCAATATTTCATTGAAAATTAATTTGGAAAAAATTTGTCATATTTGATAGTTCTGAATTTCTGACTGCAAGAAGGATGAATTATTCACCCCAAAATTGTTTATTAACTAGCATATTACATATGCCTATTATAAGTTGGTATTCTTTTTTTAAAATGTTTTTTTTTTTTACCGAACTTTACGAAGGGCTTAGAAACCTTGTTGTATTTCTGAACATTTTAATGACAAATTTGCAATATACATTTTTTAGGGGAAAAGTCCAGTTCTGACGTGGCTTTGAGGGGCCTGCATGTTAGACACCTCCATAAACGACTCCATCTAAGAAACTAAACCCCTTAAAGTATTTATAACAGTGTTTAGGAAGTTTAATACTTTAGCTATTTCACAGAAATTAAAGCAAAGTGGAGGTGAAATTTCAAAATTTCACTATTTTTGCAGATTTTCAATATTTATCCATTATTCACTGGAATACGGTAAATGTGACTAGGTAAATGCAACATAATATCAATTCCCCCAGGTCTGCCGTTTTTAGAGATATCCCATATGTGGCCCTAGTGCACTATTTGGCTCAACCACAAGCCTCAGAATAGGAGGAGCACCTACTGTACTCTGGGGTCTCATTTTCAATACGATTTTATTTAGGTGCCATTTCAGGTTTGCGGACACCCTATGGGGCTTAATAAACACCCCTAAAAGACCCCATATTGGAAACCACATCCCTTAAGGAATATATTCAGGGGTGCAGTGAGTATATAGACCCCACAGGTGATTCCCAAATTTTTTTTAGCATTAGGCCGTGAAAATGTAAAAAAAAATTTTTTCCAACAATCTGCAATTTTAGCTTAAAATGTTTCATATTTACAAGGAATCCTGGAAAAAAGAACCCCAAAATTTTGTTAAGCCATTTCTTCCAAGTTCGGCAATACCCTACATGTGGGTGTAAACTGCTTTTTGGGAGCATGTCAGAGCGTTCAAGGGAGAGAGCGCTATTTTGCTTTTGGAACACAGATTTTGGTGGGGCCATGTCACATTTGCAAAGCCCCCAAAGTAGCAGAACAAGTGAAACCTTCCAGAAGTCACCCCATTTTGGATTCAACACCCCTCATGGATCTCATCTAGGGGTGTACTATGCATTTTGGGTGCACAGGTGTTCCATAGTTTTTAGCATTGGGCCATGAAAATTGGGGGTGGGGGGATACGCAGTTCCGCCATTGTTTTTGATTTCCAATTTTACAGCATTCGCCGTGCAGTGTAAATGACAGGAAAACCTTACTATGGGGGACGGTACAATTACAATTATATAGATTTTATATCGTTTTTTCTGTTTTATTACTTTTACAGAATAGAAATAGGTCTATAAAAAATTGCGTTTTTAAGTTGTCCTATTCTGACAGCCATAACTTTTTTTATTTTTCTGTGTACGGAGCTGATTATGGGCTTGTTTTTTGCGGGATGAGTTGATGTTTTTATTGGTAACATCATGGGGTGCATATGACGCTATCTTCACTTTTTATTACGGCTTTTGTGAGACGTTTTGAACAAAATACAGCAATCTTGGTAGGGTTTTTTTATTTTTATTTTTTATAGTGGTCACTGCACGGTATATATGACATGCTAGCTTTACTCAGCAGGTCAATACGATTACAGCAATACCCAATTTGTATATTTTTTATGTTTTAATGCTTTTATACAATAAAAACACTTTTATTCATCAAGGAAAATACTTTTTTGCATCGCCATAGTCTGAGAGCCATAACGTTTTAATTTTTCTGTCTTTGGAGCTATGTAGGGACTTTTTTTTGCGGGATGAGTTGACGCTTTTATTAGAATCATTTTTGGAGGGACAAGGCTTTTTGATCGCTTATAAATCCATTTTTTGGAAGGCAGGGTGAAGAAAATACTGCAATCCTAGTTGTGTTTTTATTTTTATTGTTAACAGCACTCACCGTGCAGTATCCGTGATAAGTTGGCTTTACTCTTTGAGCCGATCTGATTACGGTGATATCCTATTTATATAGTTTTTTTTTATGTTGAAGCACTTTAAAAAAAAACAAAAAAAACAGAAGATCGCTCCTCCTGCGTCTCTCTTAGTTATTGCGACCCGATGATCGCGATAATTAAGGGGTTCACCGACCCCCCCTCCGGAGTGATCGCGGGTCGGGGCCGACGCTGCGGGATGTCAGCTGTAATATGCAGCTGACATCCCGCGCCGATCGCACGATCCTCAGGACGTATGCATACGTCCAGGTGCGTGAATCCCCAAAACGACCTGGACGTATGCATACGTCCAAGGTCATGAAGGGGCTAAAGAGGTCCTATTACTTCTCCTGACATGCTTGTTTTGGTGACAATTGTGTTCCCCATGAAGTAAAAAATTTTTGGAGCATCTTCACTTATAAATGTGTTATGCCATTCCTCTGTTATTGCTTCTCAATTCAGATTCAGTTACACATTTCTACAAATAATAGTAGTGGATCAGCACAACACGGAGTTATAAGAGAGGCTGCTCCAGAATTATTTCACTTGGAGCACGTGTATTTGTGAAGATATTTCAGGAATGGCAACGGATCCACTTTTACCCACTTTTTCCAGACATTAAGATAAATCCTGTATGGCGATTATTATTCTTTACAGCCAAACAATTATTTTTAATAACACACTCTTATCCTGATTTGCTATCCGCTACTTAGAATGGTCTCCCAGAGTAGCTAGCAAAGGAAACTTCCTCATCCTCTTACTGATCTTTTCATAAATTTCTTTCTAGTAATCTTCAGAGCTTGGTTCACATCTGTGCCGGAGGTTCTGTTCAGAAACTTTGTCACAGAGGTTCAAACGGACCCAAATGGTGTCTGATGGACCTCATTGACTACGATGAGTCTGTTGGATTTCCCCCGTGGTGTCCATTGTTTTGATAGAAAAAATTGTGCAACTTGCTGTTCTATTTTTTCAGTCATACCTGACAGAACTAGTGATGGAGGTTCCTATAAGGGAAGCTCTGAGGCTGAGGTGGACCATCAGATTACAATTCCAAATAAGGTGTAAAAATAAAAGGAAAGGAATCTATTTATTGAGCCTGGTCAAGAGATTTAAAGAGAACCTGTCACATATTTTAGCACAAGCTAGTGACAGACATGCTGTTTCCAGCGCTGTGTCCCTTGTTCTGTAAGATGCTGTAGTTTCAGAGCATTTAATGCAAAAATCTGTCAGTTTTCAGTCAGAAAAGAATCCACCTTATTCATGAGCAGGTGTTAGCCCCACCCACCCAAGGCTAGCCACGCCCACCTGACAGTTATTCACATGTTTCTACCTGTTCAAAGTAATAGGTTAAGCAGTTGAGGTGGGCCGGGCTAGCCTCAGGTGGGCGGGTCATGAATTAAATAGACTCTTTTCATGACACTTTTCTGGCTGAAAACTGCAGATTTGAGAAAA